>CM026206.1:2147677-2197677 GCA_014839995.1 Xenentodon cancila
CTGCCGTAGCACTTCAAACTGTATTTTAAATTCATTCAACTCTAAATGTGAATTTTTCCAAAAATATCGGACTTTTCAGGATGTATTTATTCATTTCTTTAACACGTGATACCGTGTGAGCTCCAGTTTGCTTTGCTGTGAGGGAAACGGGGCCATCACCGACATGATAATCACGATAATGTGGAGAGGAACTGAGCAAACCGGCCCTCAAATCCATCACGTCTGAGCGCCGGAAATCACTGTTACCCTTAGTGTAAGACGTGTTTATGTCTAAGCTGCGCAATGTGAAGCAGCCCCCTCGCTCACAATGTACTGTGCACGTACGTGTCCAAAGTGTGCTTCACTAGTCTTCCTGAGTGGACGGTTTCACATCCACATATTTCTGCCTTGCTGATTTAACAGAAGAACAGCTTAATTGGGGTTAATTGTTCCAATCCATCTGTGAAACCGTGTGTGAATAAGAAAGAAAGTTTGTGTGTGCGTGCCTTAACATGTCAAGCCCTGAAACCCAAATCCAAAGCCAACGCTGCCTCGCTTTCATCTTATTCATACATTCATGAAAAAATAAACACACAGGCCTCAAACAGAACAGGCAGGGGAGGGTAGTGACCGAGCAGGGAATGTGAGCACAGGGCTGGTACGATGGAGAGGCAGCTGAGTTTCCCCTCACCAAGCTACCTCCCGACTCACTTGAGACTGACTTGAAGCCTGATTGGAAATGTTAACTGGGACTTTCCACTTAGTGTGTGAACTGCACCGGCTCAGACCAGAGTGTGTTAGTCAGTCACCTCTTTGGCCAGTGATGAACTCATCTCTGCAGTTTTGCATCAGCTGCAGGATCCACTTGTGCTGAGCGTCGATACACTGCCACGCCGGGTCACCTGGAGCGTGAAGGTCCGAAAGGTATCTGCACGTGACGCAAATGCAGAAATTAACATTTAAAGAGTAAACAGGGAAGCCACATGTACGCATAAGGAGCCGTCTGGCAGGAACGTCATCAGACTCAAATCTAGATATTAACAAATCAATGGACAATAAACATTTCTGTTATGAAGAAAACAGACATTGATATCTGGTGATGAAAAGGGTTAAATCATTATTCAGTAATGTTCGCGTAAATTACACACTCACTCTATCCTGCATGAAAGCATTTGCCAGTGTTTGGTCTCTATAATATACTCTAAAACTAAGTCCTAAATAATAAAGTCTTAAGTGAGAGACGTTTCTCATGAACCACAGTCATGCACAATATCCTGAACACAGGCTCTGTAACAAGCTGCATGTATGAATTTATCATGATAATCAATTAAAGCCAGAAAAGTTGTTTATAGTATTTCTTCTCCTGAAATATAAAGAATAATTCATTTCTAAAGTAAGAACACCTTTAGCTTCCTGACTTGATTAGCAGTAGGTAAATTTGTAGTGACCCTATCATCTAACAACATATTTAAATGATCAATTACAAAGTCAAGTATTTTAGTTTAGGGGATGTATCACTATCTGTAAAAATGCTCCAATCATCAGTGACTGCTTCCACATTAGGTTTAAATGAATGAAATTGCTGCATGGAAACATTAAAAACACACAACCTGATTGAAATTTCAAATCGGATTGAAAGATTATTAATAAACTGATCAAATTAAAAAATTGTACTACATAAACACATGTTTTATGTACTTTGACTTTCTCCCGCACGTCTGGATTTGACACTCATTCCCAGGAAAGGTCAGAGATCACAGATAGTCCAAGGAAGAGACTTATTTCGTTCGTAGATTTCTAAAAGAACTTCATATTATTCAGCAACCAAATACCAACAAATACTGCACAAAGTAACACATTTCCATGTTAACAGACTTAGGTAACTTTGCATGTTAACTTGAATAAACTCAAAGAAAAAAATATCTATTTATTTTTAAAGTCTGAAGGTTTGCATCAACAGTGTAATATAGGAAACAAGTCTAAAACATAGTTAAATGAATAAATAAACACTATGAACCAGTTCCAGGACAAGTGGGAGTGTCTGAAAGGTCTGAGGTGAATCCTGAAAGTCTGTAAGTGGAGGGTATAACAGAGGAGCTACTGATCAACTGTGGTTTCCATGGTGATGAATACTGCCCAGCCTCTTGCTTACTGCGTAAAGTTTTCAGATCCATCTATAACAACATTTGTAAAAGTTTGCATTGAATCCATAAATTTGCGTAAAGGAGTATATAACAAGAGTTTCTGAAGAGCTGTAAATGATATGTAAAAAAAACCAACATTTTTAACAACCAAATGATTACTGCAGCAAAATGAAATGCAGAAGACAGAATTAGGCTTTTAAGTGGGAAAAAAGGGGAAATCAGTCAGAAACTATGGCATATCTATTAAAAATTACTAATTTAAGAAAGGAAAGTGCAACAAAGACACCAAAAGAATCCTGCGTGGTAACGAGAGAGCAGCATGTGTTATTTACGTCCTCAGCATAAATACAGCCACGTATCACATATTAAAAGGATTTTTAATCATCAGAACACACAAACACTTGAAGCTCTTCTGCATCTCAGTAATTATTATCCATCAAGTAAAGAGTTTATTTCCTGGACATCACTCCGGTGCCTCTTTGGCATATCAGATGATTCACTTCAAACTGTGGCCTGGCTTCCTCCGTCGTCATCGGATGAACCAGCTGCTCACTTCTTTCTCATTAGGTGGCATCTTTCAAGAGTTTGAGCAAGACCCACACGAAGAAAACAAGCACGCACACATGCACGCAGCTTCCACTCGCTACACAAAGAGTAAACAGGAGCTGAGTGGGCGTTCAGAGCTGAGGCTAATGCACCGGGATGAAAGACGTTGCCATGTGGTTGAGAGCTGGTCTCTGTGATCCTGACAGGTTGGTCTTAACAATAATAAATCGGGAAAGACCACAAGTATGAATGGACAGATGGGTGAAGGAAAAAAAGGAGGGAAAGTAAGCTGGGGGGAGAGAGAAACATAGCAGCAAAAACAAGAGAGAGCCACATAACAGAAAGATGAGGAGCTTTGTGAACAAAAGAAAGTGAGCAGCAAAAAAAGAAGAAAAAAAATTATAGATGGAGGTTTTGGTAACTGATGACATAAAAAGACATAAAAGAAACCAAAAGAAGTGTAATAAAAGAGTCCAAAAGATTTGCCATGACTTTATGTTACATTTTTTTGAAGCAATAAGTAAAATTTAGATTGTATGACGCATAAAGACAAAGCCTTTGCGTAAAAAGAAACCAGAGTTTGGCGTCAGACTAAATGATCAAAAATGATGATGCAGACAGTAGATTTAAAAGAGCCAGTGAGTATTTTAAAACTATAAAGAGACCTGATGTATCTTTTCTGGTCATGAAGTGTTGACGGCGTCTGCAGCAGCTTCTCCAGCAGCAGACTCCTGAGAGCTTCGATCCTCGTCTCAACCTCAGCATAAACTGAAGAACAGAAGAAGAAAACGCTTTCAAACAGCAGTAAACCATGACAAAAAGGGCAAAATTACTTAATTGAAATATCTGATGAAGTTAAAAACCCCCCAAAAAATGAAAGAAAAAGACAATTTACCTTTTTTGAAAACCGGGACTTCAGTATTGCCAAAAAGAGATTTGGCTTTTTCATAGTCATTGATCACAACATCATAATCTCCCTGGAAGGAAACAACACTTTAGTCTCGGCTGCAGAGGCCTTTTTCTTTTTTTAATAACTCATCTATCATGCCACACTGTGTATTTAAGTCTCTCTAGCTCCACCCTCTGGTTGAAAGTCAGCCAAGCTGTCCCTCAAATAAATAAATATACAACTCAAACTGGGGATAGACGGAGAACAACCGATGCTCCAGCAGACAGGAAAGGGCTGAAGCTTGACATAAAAATAATTCAAAGCAGGGCATCTCATTGGCCTATGAGGGCTTCTAAACGCAAGCTGGGAACATTTGGTGATCCAAAAAAGTAGGAAGAAAAAGCATTTTTAAATACTGCATTGAAAATCCTATTAGATTGTGTTATTAAAACACGCACGCACGCACGCACTTTTTAAACCAATTTTATAGCAAACTTTGTTAATTATATATATATATATTGATAATATTCTGTGGCATTTTTGTTTTTCTTTAATGAGAAAAATCTATTAAAAAGTAAGACTGGGGAGGTGTAAAACAAAAACGATTGAGAGATTTTATCTTTAGGCCGTGTCAGCCCAGCCCTACGTTCTAGTGAGATCCCAAAATAAAATTATTAACATCTAAATGTTCCCTACAGTGCAGGTTTCCCCTTCATATTCTGTAGACAAGAATATTGTGTAACTAAAGTAACTAAGAAACTAAACTGACTGGTTCTGAACTCCACTCCATCACTAGAAGTCATTAAAAAAAACACCACAAAAAATAAACGTCTGGCCTGCTGAGGATTTAAGATCAGACTACAAACATTTTAGGACTGGTGTGTCTTCTAAATTTGCACCTGGCCCATTATACTTGTTTATGTGAAGGTGTTTCTTTTATTTTATACACACGTATTTGTGCCAAGTACCTTCTGGATGTTGCGTTCAATGTTGAGTGGCAAGTTGAAGAGAAACTTGAAACGCTGAAGGACGTTGAGTGCATTGCGTGTGGAGTCAGCTTTGTCTTTCCGTCCTAAGACCTCCTGGAAAAGAGTATCTGCAGTATCACTCGCTCCTGCGAGAAAGAGAGAGAAAAAAAGTTAAAGTGAGAGTGAAAGAAGCATGAGGAAAACGAGAAACTGGGATACTATATAAATAAATGTCGACACCACATTTCCCTCTTACAGCCGGTCTCTGGTTTTCTTCCTGCTCTTGATGTTATTTTACACAAAGAGAAGAGCAGGAGTAGACCGAGTTGTTAAGGAGAAAGTGACAACTATCTCTGAGTCAGTCTGCATGGGGGGACTTCTGCACAACTAACTGGCTTCGTGGGTGGCCCTGGATTTGCCATCAGATTGGGGGAAAAAAAAAAAAAAAAAGTTCTTATAATCATAACAAAACCCCACCCCCACAATAAAGTCTCTGAAGGAAAAACATCACAAGAGTTAACAGAAGAATATCTAACATTTTTCACTCTCCAATCTCAGTTGTTGTGGAGCTGATATTTTACAAAGTCATTTTGTGATTGGCTGACTGGTCTGGGTTTGATGCATAGGCTTCAGGGTGCAGGCGGGGGTGGACCAAACCCCCGGCCCACTGGGCCATGGGCCTTCAAGTCTGGGTTTGTGGGGATGAAAGCTATGTCCGGCTGGGAGGTTTATTTACTCTGCACTTCGGGAAAAGGGCCAACTTATTGACCCTCCATTAGAGTAGTCCCATTATCACGTATGACATACAAGGGTGGGCACGCGGGCTCTGCTGAGGGATCTGCTCGTTACAGAGAGGAAGAGCTCCAGAGCGGCGGAGCATGTGTGTGGCCTGTACGGACAGGGCAGCAGTGTCTGTGATGCTGCAGGTCACCAGCACTTTTTAACAGTGTCTTTTTGGGGAATTTAAAAGTTCACACAGCGAGAGCCTCAAAGACGCGCACTCCAGCAGGTATTCATTGCCACAGCAAGAAGGCAGCATTTCACAAGGTATTTTAATATTAACATTAATATTCTAATTTATTCTGGATCAAAAATGACAAGAGGCTTACGGTTAAGAATGTTCTCTAGTCGTTGGGTCATGGATCCCTCCACTTTCTCTGTGCCATCACATTCCAGCCTCTGGTGGATAGCTGGAACAGAAAATCAGTATCAGATCATTTTCATCATATCACAAAATATTCTCAAATAAAACCAAACATCTAATAGCCCAAAGTATATAGTCAGAAGTGATAAGAAATATGAAAGTGCTTCCTGGGTCCTTACGCTGCAAAGCAGGCTGTAACCAAAGATGGGAACATTTTTAGTTTCAGGAACTGAAGGTAAAACAATAAACAGGCTCTACTCCAGTGGTAGATGGAAGATAACCTCCCTGGTTCTCCAACCACAGATGCTATTGAACGCACTCCCACTAGTGCCCGTTCCCACACAAGGACATTAGCCTCGTCCCAGACGTGACTGTAAAGGATCAATTTGTCTAACCAGAGTCATTAACAGCAAGTGGTGGTCTTGGGACATTTAAAGCCCTTTGACCTGGGGGTAATATGAATCTAAAATGTTTCAATAGTCTGAAGAATAACATTTGGGAGAGTAGGGATGTGGGTCTACATGCCAAAAATTACTGTTGCAGAGAGAGAGAAAGAGAGAGAGAGAGAGAGAGGCTGGAACTCTCCGATGGCTTGGATCCATCACTTAGTACGATGTGCTTTACGTTGGAGAGGGAATTTGAAAAGAGGGATTGACGGGAAAAAACAGACAGAGAAATATTGGGAGAGTGAGTGGCGAGGTTACCCCAGTGAATAAATAAATGGTGTGCAGTAGTGGGCAGCTGGGTGCTGAGAGCTGCAGTGTGGGTTTATTGACAGAGTGGAAGAGAGGTCGAGAGGGTTTTGAAGACCCTCTCATGCATACTTGCAAACTGACCCAAATATGCAGCAAGCAGGCGCTTCATCTAATGAATGAAGGCGAGACAAAACAAAGTGAAGACGACACAAACGGTACAACACTGCTACCAACCGTCTTGCACTATTAAAAGTGTCTGCTGGCAAAGTTTGACAGCAGAGGGAGCGGGAGGCAACGTGAGGGAGGGGGGGGGCTCTATAAATAAATAAGTGGGTCCATTCTGACAGACAGAAGCCTCGAGGCAGACCGAGGTATTCCTACAGCGCGCTGTTGAGACATGCCGCAGCCTCATCAGTATAGATGTTGACCAGCAGAAAACGTGGTCACGTGCAGGTTAGGACAAAAACACTGAGGCGCACGGGACTGATAGGGCTGGACACTAAAGAAGACATGCAGGTCTGCTTCATGTCTCCACCCCCCCGCCCACCGCCAGCTGTGTGTCCTCTGTGTCTGCAACACACTGGAGCGGCCGATGACGTCACAGTTAAGCTAAACATCAGGTCAGGGTCCGGATAACACACGAAGCCAGGACCTGAGGAAGAGCTGCAGCTCCCGCTTCACTTCCTGGAACCGTTTGGGGGCGGGAAAAAAAAGAATAAGAATAAAAATACAGTGTCCCTGGTTTCTAAAGCGGGAGATGTTTTGACTCCTGCCGGGGCTGGGGACTCGGGGAATAGGCCCTGGGAAGCTCTCATTTTTGGAACACGGTAGCCACTTTGCTTCCTGCATCACTGGGAGACTTCCTTTTCACACAACAATGAAAAACCTCAAATTTCAACATTTTTGTAGCAACAACTCTCCGCTCACTGACAGACTGTCACTCATTCAAGCAGCCAGCGAGTGCATGTCTCAGAAGCACAGCTCACTTTGTCACTGAGGCTCCATGGCCGAACGGCCAGCAGGGCCAAAACCTCGCTTCACCAGTTTGTGGAGGTTCACATGCAGTGGTTACAAAACCATTTTACAAAAAAAGAAAAAAAAACTCTGTTCAACACATTAGAAAAATAGTTTGTTATCCAGGGAAATGTGGTGGCGCTGTATCAAACAAATCACCAAAAGCATAAACCATTTCCTGAAAGTAGCAACAGAATGACAGCATTACAGAAAATTACCTGGGATCACTGAAAAATAAAGTTTCAAAACTTATGTCGGTCATTTTTATTCTGCTTTCAAACTTTTACTTTAATGCATCTTTTAATGTTTGTATGTAAAAGCAATTTGAACTGTCTTGTGCGTGAAATGGGCTAAACAAATACACTGCAAAAACTAATTTCTAGGAAAATTTTAAATGTCTTATTTTGAGAATATTAAAAGACTATTTTACTACATTTAACAATTCTAGTCAAGAAACTGTTTCCCTCATTAGCAGCTATAGTTTTTTTATAGAGGGGCTCTTTTTGCAGTGGGAACTTGCCTTGCCTTAAAAAAAGTCATAATTATGAAATTCAAGACAGAAAAGCTTGAAAATTGTGTTTGACTAAATAACTTTCTAAACAGTGCTGGTTTCCCCAAATGGCCTCCAACACGTCTCCACATTTCTGTCACTCAGTAAAAGGTCAGTGAAAAAGGAGTTTCATTTTTGGGGACTCGTTTCAACAGCACGACTTCAGGTCCGACTCTCGCCTCCTGCCTTCCTGATGCTACAATCGCATCTCTGAACTAAAATATTAGTTTCCTAACTCCCTATGAGCGAGGACACATTAAAGACAGATCCAGTCAAAGACGGAGCGACGCTTTAATTTACCTTGAGCACAGCAAACTCATCTTCTCCAAGTATGGATAAAAATTATATTCAGATTTAAAAAGGACTGACACATCCACCTTTTCAGATCTTTTATTACAAAATTCAGAGCTGAGCTTGTCCACTGAAATAATCGCACGATTCAAGTCCTCAAAGTTTGAACTGAGCTCACTGGGTGGAATTTAGAGAGGAGCACCCGTCTACGCAAAGATTCAAATCAAAATTGATGGTGAACTGAGACTGCAAAGCTCACGATCAGGTAGAGGATGGCCACATGGAGATCTGAAAGGACTGTGTAAAGACCTGAGGAGGGATACCAGAACCTTTCTGCAGCATTTTTAAGCAATCTAGTCTTCCCCAAACACCTCTCCTCCAAAGCAAAGTCAACATCGCCAGCTTAACTCTTTGTTATCTGGCTTCACTTACCCCATCAAACACGATCACGCTAAGTGGTCATGACGCTGGTTATCAACTGGATGAAGGTTTACAATTCAAAGCACCCTGCTAACAAAAAACAGCAGTGAACGTCTTGAAAGTCATGGAGCTTCTCCAGGAAACCTGAACATGTGGACAGACCCTCCCCATCCAGGCTGGCTGAAGGTTTCTGTCTCAGACGATGTAAGGTCTACATTCCCAAGAAGACTGCTGCCAAAAGTCCTTTAAGTAAGGACTAGCTGAAGGCTCCGAGTCCTTTTTCAGATGGGACTTTTGATGTTATTTTAAATAAATGTCCTAATCCTTCTACTGAGTTGTTCTTTAGCATTGTGGAGAAATGTCCGAAGTCTGTGCCGCTCAGTGGGACAGTTTTTACATCGTGAGTCGAATGAGGGGTCAATGCTTCCTAACGATGTGCAGTGACACTTGGAGAACCAGACGTGGCTCTGCCAACAACAAAATGACAAAAGTAAAAGCTCATTGTGATTTTGCTCATCATTTATTCATTTCTTTGGTTTCTATGAGCTTAACTTTGTTGTTAATATGCAGAAGAAACTTCCAAATTTGTTTTGTTTTCTGGACTTTCCTGTTTTAATGTTTTAACTTTGTAAGATGACCTTGGGTGAAGAAAGACACCAATCAAATAAAAGGTATTATTATTATTATTGTTATTATTGTTATTATTATTAAAGATCCACATCTTGACTGAATACCCCAAACATATACTTTGGAAACTTTAAGACTGCAAATCATTTGGCAAACGTTAATTTTGTCATTAATGCTGGAAAGGTAAGTAGTGGAAAGTGACTGAAAAGTAGTGAGGTGGGTGGAAAGAAAAAAGAAAAAAAGAGGAGGAGAAGCAGAAACCTCAAAAATATTGAAGAGTCTTGCTGTCTGCACTAAATCCATCTAATTTCTTTTCTCTTTTTTTTCCACCTTGCAGGCAGTCCTATATTTGCATTAAAACATAACTCCAGACTTCTATAAAAGTCATTAATAAAATCTCACATGCAAGCGCAGTTGAAAATAAACACTAGAGGAGACAAGTATGTCATGCTGTTGACTGAGAGGTCTGGAGTCACGCAGCAGCTTCGAACAGGAGTGCCCGGTTAGTTTCTTTTAAAGTCCTGCAGCTACTTCTCAGGTGAGGTTCATCTGGAGTGACTCAGACCAACAGAGACCTGCCAAACGCTGCAGAGACACAAAGAAAGGACTCACAGTTGTTCAGACAGCTGGGCTAACCAGCTCTGGCAGTGAACAGAGCCGTCTCAGGCTGGCCGGCTCTCAAGCTGCGTGCCGCCTGGTATGTCGGTTTGGCCGGGCAAACGCAGTGTAAAGAATACGTCCACTTGAGCTATCCATTCTGTGCCGCTACTTCATTTTTCATAAAAGAGACAAATCATGGCCAAAAAAGGATGCTGCAGGGCTTTAATGAGTCATAGACAAGGGTCAGGAAGTTTAAAATTTCCCTTTCTAGACATGCTGCTGCTCCAATAAGAAAGTACTTTTCATTTATTTTTTTAATAAGAAAATTACAGCTGAAACGTGGGAGTCATACATTGGTGGAATTAATGTCAATTTACATTCGTTTGTTTGTGTGATGTTGATAATTACAGTTTTTCTTTGATCATTTTACCCAAACTTTTACTCATGCAGTGCTTCGTTCAACATTTGTTTTTTTTAAATGCGCTTATAAATAAATTTACTTGGAGGTGTTCTTGCTCTTGTTTAGCTTTCGATGCCATGAAACAACAAATTTATGAAGAAACCAATGTGTAATACTTATACTTACAAGTTCATGAAATTTAATTTTACGTAAATAAAATCTTTTTATCTATCATGTCAAAATTATTATTCATTTGGATGCAATTTTCTTTCCATCTCATAATGCACAAATACAGACTTCAAAGTTTATTGTCAATTTCATCTCCAACTTCTCCCTGAGTGAAATGTCTAGTCCATCATCTCCTTACCAGAATGACTTCGGTTTGGTTACTAGGGTTACTAGGGTTACCGGGACTAATCGTGAGTGCACCTTCGTGACGGGCGCGTTGCCTACTGGAACTGAGCTGGTGCGTTACACAACCAGGAACACGAGCAGCCCACAGTCACGAGCAGTTTAGGTTTGGTTAGATCCAGAAAATTCACAGCGAGTAAACAGACACGAACTGACTGCAGAATACTGATGAGTGAAGATTTTAATGAAGAGGATTTCCTGGTGCGACTGGCTGTAAACTGTTAAAACCAGACAACATGTGTGTTACCGCATTTTTCAAAACTGATGTTATATGAGTGGACTTGAAATGATGCCGTTGTTTATACTATTTTTAACATGAATTTAATTTGGTTTAAGTTCAGATATAGCTTGAACTTCATATTCCTGGTGGCTTTATAGATGAAAAAAAGTATAGAAAGGTCTTATCTTGAGAGTTTTTAAGTCTAACAACAACGACCAACTAGATGACTGTTTTGAAACTTCAAAATTAGCTCAAACCAAGCACCTCGTCTACTAGCACCTGAGAACTTTCTGGAAAGCCTAAACAATTTAATGTTTAGACCGTCGACACCTTCAACTTTCAGATTTTATTGTAAGTTAATGACTTTTCCCATTTTGGTCTTTAGTATTATTATTGCTATACTTTTGCTGCATGTTTTGCTTTTTCTAACGTTCAACATGTTCAGTCAGAAATCGTTTCATCTTTTCCTATGAGGCTTTACACAAAGTGTTTCCAGCCTGGAAAAAAATTCCTCTCTAATTGCAGATGTTCTAAGAAAGGAAGAAGATGGAGATCTGTGTGCCACCCAACGATCAGGACCATTTTATCGAAGCTCACAGGTCAGAAAGCACCAGCGTGGTTTGCCCTCTTGGGACACGGGTCACTCAAGTACATCCATGGTGCACTGCTTCCTGCATCTCTGGAGACTGGACATTTCCCTTTGGGGCAGTGGGCACACAGTAGGCACGCTCAGTCTGAACGTGAGAATGACTGTGCATTGTTTCCACTGGTCATATTGGGTCTGTTATCAGCATTATCAGTCCTAATATTCTGGCTTGCATTGTGTTGGGCTGCTCCGTTTATTTAGATTCAGCCACTAACAATGAAAACATTGCCTCTCTTCCAACCGGGGCACAAACATACGGAAAGCAATAATAATAAAGATGGAGGCAGAAAAGTGTACGTATAAATAGTAAGGGGAAGTAACTGAGCAACTATGGCGGGAGCTAAGAGTAAACAGACAAAAGTATGAATGATGAAGTGAACAATTGAGTTGAGGTACCTGGCAGAGCGACAGCAGTCAGTCTCTGCTACCTTGAAATCTTTCTGGTATCTGAAGGTCAGTGTGTGTGAGTGTGTGTGTGTGAGTGTGTGCATCTGTGAGCGCGTGCGTGTGTGAGGGCGTGCGTGTGTGAGGGCGTGCATGTGTGAGGGCGTGCGTGTGTGGTCATAACTGCTTTTCAGAGTGAAGCAATAGTGTGTGTGACAGGTGAGCGCTGATCTCATTTTGATGAAGGTGATTTTAGAATGTTGTGGTTGGCTGCTGTAACTGTTGGACAAAGTGGAGGGTTTTCACACAGCGTCCAAATTAACCTCTTTAATCAACCGCTGCTAAACCACATTTTGGTGGGGGGGGGAGCACACATCTGCACACATCTGCACACTTTCCAAAAAATCAAGAGCTATTTTCTGAGCAGACATAAGAAGTGATGATGTGAAAGTGTGTGTATAATTGTCGACCATTTGGTGCAACTCCACGACACAAGAACGTGTTAGTCCCTCTTACCTGCCAGAGCGTCCTGAGCCTCGAAGAACGTACTGAGGCCTCCTTTTACATACGCCAGACTTCCCTCGTTCTTCTTAGTGGCCTGTTTCTTCAGATTATTGGCTGCAATCTTCAGCTGCTCAAAACTATGGAAGGAACCACATGATATTATTCTCAAAGCCACAATTAGCGACCATGTTCCATTTTTTTTTCTTATCAAATAAACTGGTGACCCTGTTTTGTTCAGCCAACAGACCAAAATATGTAGAAGGAAATGCTGCAAATTTAAGCTAACAAATACGGCATTTTTGTGCTGCACAGAGACGAGCAGTGATCTGCCACACACAACCGTGAGTGTGTGTGCCTGTGTGTCAGTGTCCTGAGTGAAGTTTCCTCTGCAGGAAGAAACAGTCACCCAGTGAGCTCCAAACAGAGGCCCCTGGTCATGTTGGATCCTGGGGGTCTGGGTTACTGGAAGGCTAAGCAGGGGGAGAGGAAACCAGGAGAGTCCAAAATAACTCTCCTCTGCCCTGACATCACTGTCTTCTGGGTCAGCAGGCTACGCTGTCGACACACCCAGCTGCTCTGTGACAAAGCCGACTGACCATTTGGAGACGTGGCCAAGGATATTTAACCTCAAATATCACCGGCATAACAAACCATCTCATTTTCCTCACTACTTAATCACTGCCATCCCCCAGTGTCTAACAGAGAACTATTTTCACCAGAACTGGCATTGTTGAAACTGCCCATGAGCATCTAAAATATACACTTTATAACTAATGAAGAGCAAAGCAAATAAAGACAAGTTAAAACTAAATTATGTCAAGCAGGAGAAGGCTCCATCCTCTGAAACCCTGAACAGCCATATGCAAAATCAAAGGATGGATATATCTGCATTTGTGACACAGAAAAACACATCTAAAGCTGCATTTAGACTGCCGGGAACTTTTTTAAAGGGCTGAGGCATTTAGAGGGTCCCTGTCCCTCACGCCCTGTCCACTTCTACAACAGGAATAAAATGATGGGGAGCCATTTACAGAATTCAATTCAATTCAATTCAATTTGATTTGTATACCATCTATTACAACACAAGTTGTCTCTAGGCGCTTTCCAGAGACCAGAATATGACCCAGAATGACCCCGAAGATCATTACTGGGTTTTAAATGATATTTTAGAGCATCAGCTTAAAAAAGGTTGAGGAATGAAGCTTCCAGTATTGAAGATTTCTGCAGACCCAAGAACATATTTCTACCTTTTTATCTTACTGTGTCATGTTTAATCCATAACTTTACCATAATTTCTAAAATTTGTTTACTTTCTGCTCTGGTGCAGGAATAAATGTGGCAGTTTTTAAACAACATTCAATCTTGGGCCTTTGTACGGCATTCTTTCAAACCCGGTTAAATCATCTGCAGAGAGATGGTGTGCAGCACTGACCACGAAAACAGACAAGAATCAGACCAATAAAAGGTTGACTTCTAATTGTTTTCCCAGTGTTTACATTCTGAAGTACCAACAAACATATCTACACCTCAGCACAACTCTGCAGTAAGGTGCAACGTCGCAAGATTCTGATTCGCCAGAGCTGAAATATTTGTCATCAGTGCTCTGTATCTGTGAATTGTAACTAATCATGGTATTTTCCATAGCGTTAAAGAAAACAGTTTAGAAATATACATGGGCGGTAACTGGAAGAGTGCAGGCATATAAACAAGGAACTTTAACAAACCAACCACAGCTGCTCATAGTGACCACGAACTGCCAGTGGGAATAAATTTAAGACCATAATTCTGTCAAGTTATTATAGTTAAGAGGAAAATATACTTTATGAGCCCACCTCTGGTGGATGTTCGCTTAAAGGACAGATGAGCTTTTTTCACCCCATCTTCATTTTTAATATAGAATATGCGTAACAAGAGCTTAATAAAAGTCTAAATTATTTTCTGACCTGGAACCTGCATGGTTTTCTATGAGGTACCAAGTGGCAGAGAAGTTCTCACTGGTGAAGTCCCCACTCATTCCTGGAAATGTCAGCTCGAGGTCTTTCTGCGGGATTTTACCTCTGCAAGAAAATAGATAATGAGAGATGAAAACAGAGTATTCTTTCAAAAACATATAGCACACAGATGCATAGAATATAAACGACAGAAAACCTCCAACAGGCAAATAATGAGATTCAAACTGCATTGACCCTGAACTGTATAAATACATTCAATGTAAACAGTGTGTCAGCAGGACTTGGCAGAAAAATAGCACAATTTGTGAGATTTAATTACTTTTTAATGTGACAATGGAGTTAAGCTTTCCAGCAGGGGGCAGTGTGCAGCCAGGAAGTACTCTGGCTGGGAGAGCCTGGCGTGGGAAGTGCAGTGTGTGACGCCTGGGTGCCCCTGGAGGGGCCAAGTACTCATTAGGGAAGCTTGATCTCTACTAATGACCTGTGGCCTACACAAACCAACCCCCCACCTCCTCCACATCCCAACACCACCACCCAGTCTGCAATAAAAAAAAAATTTAAAAAAAACAGAGCGCAATATTCAAGTCTACATACAAAATCAAACTTTGTGATGTACGCACAAACATACGAGACCAAATGCATTAAGACCACGTGACCCTGGAAAGGATGAAGAGAGTATAGAAAATGGATAGATAAGACAAACTACTACTAGTATATTCAACAGATACCTCCAGTTTACTGGTTAGAAGAGAATGTTTACTGATGCCTTTAGACGCTTTTTTTCTTTTCATCTTCAAATTCTATGTCAGAAAGAAAATGAATGCAAATACATCCATAACCCCATAACTCAGTAACCCAGGTTCTTCCTGACAGAAGTGAAGAGTTCAGACGTTAGACGTCTTTTTATTTTGGATTTTTGATATGGAATTTATGAATAATAAATAAAAACTGTTGCTCCAGATATCCAGAAAGGTAATTCTGCATATAATATCCTATTTTAGAAGAGTGGCTAAAGATATCTTTTTTGTTTATCATTATTAGTTAGAATATGTCTGGGATGTTATTTTGAGTAGGAGACATATATTTAAGGATATCTGAAATGTAATAACAAATATGATAGTGGGTTGATTACATCTGTAAACATGCTGTAAACCTTTTGACACGAGATACACAGCCAGGTAGATTCAAACACAATCAGGTGTTGTGCATCGTTACAGAGGAATCACAACAGGAGTACCAGTATTTGTAAGAAACACCTTACATTAACAAAGTGATTGATTTGTCCTAACTTGACTTAAACTACACGCTAACTTGACTTAAACTACACGCCAACTAGGACAAATAACATTACAAGCAGCCGGTGCGAATGTCTACAGCTGAACCACATTCCACTATCATCACTACACAAAAAGGTACACAACTATACATAACGGGAAACACAGGGACGCTCTAAGGCAGAAAACATCGCCTTTCAAATGCTTCATGTGACATTTCAACTCCAGCTGGAGATGCACAGAGTCTGCTCTCATATGACTGTCAACAACATTTGTGCAGACTTCCTGCATGAATGTTTAATGCATCTCTGGGAGTGAGTGAATGGTATAGCGTGCGTATGGAAATCTTGTCTACGGCCACGAGCGGTCACTTGCTCCCTGCCCTTTTAAGCCAAACAAACACGAAGCTAGAAATGCCAGAACTTGACAACACAAACTATACATTACAAAGGCTCAGCACATGGTAGGCATCACCGCGCTCATTCCTCCACAGCCGTGAACGCTTGCTACCACAGTTCTTTTCAAGTGCCTTGATATGGTCCTCGTCTCTGTTTAGTCACATTTTATGTTGCTTCTACTCCCCATGTGGAGTGGTTAGAGGCTGCTCAGCCACTGCCATGTTGGCATAATATTTCAAATGCTGGCATATGGGAAGAGTTTGTTTCTGTTTAGGGATGTAAACCATGACTCAATAACTAGAGCACTTGTGTTTACGGCAGTGTGATTGTGCCATGTGTGTTTTTATATCCTCTAAATCCGTACTTGTCTATCTCGATGCCCAGTGGATTGCTGGGACGCAGGGAGAGAGGAGAAATTCCTTTGTTGCGGTCCGTCCTCATGTCATAGTAGTTCATCTCATCCACCCACACGGCAGACTGGTCCAGGATACCTGCAGGACAGGCGAGACACAGTCACCAGGCTCTAAAACACATCCCAGATGTGCTCGCACACAAGCAGACACTTTTTCAAGCACATTTCACACACATACAAACATGCAAAACCAAGCACCAATTTGAGACACTTCATATTTCAGCTACATTTCTTTAGGTTTTTACTGCAGAACAACTTAAGTCGATTCTGTGCATACAGAAGTGACTGCATCACTGAAGGCGAAGCTCAAGGCAGTTAAACTTCACACAAGATACGCAGGCGGACAAAATGCATTGTAGCGACATACCACAATGTATTTTGAAAACAAAACTGCAAATACAAAAAGGAAAGTAAATAAGATAACATAAATGTACAATGCCACAAAAACGGCTTAGTCATACAAAAAACTGATTCCCAGAAGATTCACAAAGCCGATCAACTAAACATAGACCATCGAGGGGACAGTTGTAATATTGTAATATATATCAGAATGTCAATCATCAATCAAGTAAAAAAAAAGTAGTCAAGTAAAAAAATGAAGGAATCAAGTAAAATAAACAAGTAAAATAAAGCTCATTTGCAAAACATTGCCATCGTCTAGTTAACATCAGTAAGTCACATTTGTCCATGCGTTTTCAGACGTTTTTGGTCAAATGAAAGTAAATAATATTAGTTTAATTTTAGAAACATCTCTGATGTGTTGCTGACTTTGGATACCACACACATCCAAGGATTTTTCTTATGCTCAGTTTCCTTTATAATTTTTTTTTCTCAATTATATGTGTGCGTTTAACATTTTTCCTGCATTTTGTATGTTTAACCATGCACATCAGGCGCTCAAGAAACTGGGATGAAGACCGCGCTCTGGAAAAAAATGGGAGGTTTCACACTCGACATTTTGTAGATAAAAAGTAAAGCAACTAAATGAAAAAAAAAAAAAAACAGAAAAGAAAGAGAAATTGCTACAGTGATGTAAATGGTTATTATCTGCTGCCCTCGCTGTAGCTGTAGTCATGTTGACTTTGCTCTAGTGACTCTTACCAATCCTCTCTGGCTTGAGCAGCTTGAAGGAGACCGTGGAGGTGCCGAGGCCTCCTGACTTGGTGGTGACGATAATCTCGCCCTTGTCATCTTTGGCAGGACCTACGCGGCACACTATTTTACTGGCTGACATCCACTCGGCTGTCAACATGCAGTTATGGCCACAGATGGACAGACCTGAGGCGGAAGGGAGAGGAGAAAGGGTGAAAAGGGTGAGAGATACAGACACACGCTGACAGAACAAATAAACAAACACACACACACACACACACACACACACACACACACACACACACACACACACACACACACACACACACACACACACACACACACACACACACACACACACACACACACACACGCTCCATAAGAAAAGGAGCTCACTCAGGCAGCGCTGACATCTATCAGCAAATTCAGTCAAACTGTCACCAGGGGTCAGAGCTCAAGCTGGGGTCACGATGGGTGTGGGTGGCCTTGATCTTCCTCCGTCTCACTCGTCTCCTTAAAGTTAACGCGCGTCTCTTCAGTACTAAGTGGCTCATTACGGGCGCATTGTGCACTCTGCCCCTACATCTGTCAGTCTCTTTCTAAACCCTCTTGACCACTATTTGGGCACAAGAAAAGAGAGCCTGGGATTACATTGACATTTCCAGCTGACATGATTTAGAGCACTTCATGATGTGTGCCAGCAAACATTACAAAAACCTGCAAGAGGTAATCAACAAATAGTCCATAAAAGCGTGAATAATATGCCCATTAGAAGCCCATTTCCTGCCTCTGTTCTCTACTCGCCACTTTGTTTGAATACATAAGCACTCACACAGATTTGTGCATATCTAATTATCTAAATCCAGGCCCCAGGGACATTCGTGGTCAGAAATAGACCCGTGTCACTGGCCAGTCTGCTGCTGGCCAGGAGTAGAGTATTTGGTGAGTTCTGCGGAGCATCCCATGCCGCTCCAGAGATGAAATTGTCAAATGCAAGAAAAAAAATAATTGTCAAAGAAAATGTGATGCCACATGATGATAAATCCATTCATTATTAAAACTTGCAGTAATTTAAATATTTATATTTTTTTGTCACATTAAGACAATTTATGATTCAGGACTTTGTACTTTACAGTGGTGTGTTTTGATTGTTCTCTATTTTTTTTACAGCATAAAGAAATAAAGAGAGGTAAAAAGAGAGTTACACAATGCAAAAATTAGCAATTATATTGTTAAGTTCAGAACCAAATGAGTGAATAATGTTGTACCAGAACTCTCATGTATTATACCCCGACTAGGATATCAGACATCTTATTGACATTTTCATATTTCCATGAAGTGGAAAATTCTGAGTTCCCACCTGCATCAGAAGGTCAGAATCAGCAGTCATTACAAAAAGAAACTTGTAAACATCTGCCAAACATTGCTTACATGAGAAAGTTACCCTAAAAAAATAAAATAAAATAAAACAGAGCAAAAGCTCAATGTTTCCCAAATTTTTATGTGGTGGAGGAAATTCAACTGAATTTTGAGCCACAGCTGGCTCGCTGTTAGTTGTGTGTTCGTATTTTCTGTGCAGCCTTTTAACAACCTGCTATAGTTTAGTGTACGATTCCAGACAAAGTTGTGCCTAAAAGAGAAATCAGTACCTACTTACTCTGTGGTCAAAACACAGACGAAGAAAAAGTAAGTGACTGAAAGCACAATTGCCAGTCAATTTTCTCCCATCAGTTTGGTGTGTACCAGTTTGAGCACACAGTCTTGAAACTGTATTGTCTTATTGTGTCTAAAATACGTACAAATGTTTGTTTGCTTGGACGCACAAAGCTGTAGGGCAGATCTTAAAACAGGGACACACCGCTGAAGAAGAAGGTGGAGCGGCGTCAACCCCTAAATCTGGCTGCTATTAGTAGAAGTGTAAAGACATGGTTGAAAGAGCAGCTGTTGAACTGTATCAAAATATCAGACTTTTGGACTTTTCTCAAGACCTCAGGAAATTACATTAACTTGTGGGGGAAAGAAAAAGCTCATTAGACATCACTGAAGAGCAAGTAAACGTCGGTACATTAATGACAACAATATCACAGACAAGAATGAAAGAAAACTGTCCGGTTCACTTAGACAAACAGAAATACAACAGCTTATCTGTCGTTTTGTTTTTTGCTAATAGGTACCTTAACAAAAGTAGGTAATTGAGTTGATGTGTAAATTGTTTTTATTGCAAAACAATTGTGGATCTTGTTTCCCATTAAAATCAATATTATGACATAAAAACCCCAAGACATTTTAATGAGAGTAGAAACTACAACATCTGACACCGATAGAGCTGCTTGTGTAGTTAGCTGTGTGCTTCATAAATATCTTTACCAATGAGGTCTGCAGGGCCCGTGCCCAGGTTTTCTCCACGGATGGTGACTTTGGTCCAGGCTGCACCTTCCTTGGGCGAGATGCCCGTGACCAGTGGTGGCTGACGTGCACGTGACATAGTGGTCCTTTGGAAAACAGGAACTTGGGGTCAATCAACACCTGGACATGGAAAACAGACAAAGAGGTACACAAAAAACACAGTCAGTAACAGAGGTCTTATTGCACTGACAAAGTCAAAGCAGCACAAAACATTAGGCACAATTTCGACATTAAATTAGTAGTTTGTTGATAAAACAGTGTACAACAATAAAAACATTTGAATTTCCAGCATGTTTTTGATTCACACTACTAGTAGTTCATTTCTAAAATAAGTTAAAAGTCAGTTTTATTTCCAAAAACCATATGAAGGAAAGGAGAATCATTACTTTGATATTTAAAAACAAAATGATATATACTTTTGTCAAAAGCAATACATGTGATTTCAAAAACATGTTTTTGCATACATTTCTAGAAGGCTAACCTTTAAAAATGTATTACAAGCTGATTACCATCATATCACAGCACAAGCCATCATCAAATCGTTATTGTAAACATGTCAAAATGTTCTAAAAATTAATTTAGCTATTCCTTTTTATATAAAAGAAAAGGATGGGCATTTAAATCAAATTTACTATTCAAATTTGTAAGAATTAACCATCTTCTGAATAATTCTGGTAGGTTTTGCTCTGGATTTCCTTTTCCTTTCTTTGTTTGAAGGATGTCGATACAGAAGTTTTGACTGAGGATCTGGATTGTTCGTTTCTCTCATTTCTATACCAGCACCTATTTTGCATGCTGCTCTCTTATGTTTCACTTTGGCAAACAGCTCTGTGTATTACTTAATTTTTCTGTGTCACATTAAGACCAGGTGCCACCTAAAACAAGACAGTGACACATGAAAACGAGTAACTTGAAATATCAAATTTATTACGATTTAATAAAAAAAAAATAAAAAAATAAACATGGATCAACAAAGCCACTCAAGAAAGCCCTAATAAATCTTAATATACACTGTAATAATTGTTCTCTAAATTCAACAATTCCTAAGCAGCCAAGTATTTTCTTTTTTTAAACTGGGAAATAGCAAAATATGATCAGCATTTGGCTGGCAGTTAATTTCCAACCCTGTAGGTATCAAAACAATGCATGCATTGCAGCAGTTATCTTTCAGATAATAGGGAAAATAGAAAAGGGAGCCAAGAATGAAGGAGTAGACAGAGAGCAGGGAGGAAAGGAAGAATGTAAACCTCACAGTGCAGGATAAATAAACCTGGTCTCCCCATTCATTCCTCATAAGCCCACACAATATTGTACAGATTATGGCACCAAAGAAGGAGTACCCATACAAATCAGTTCACATTGGCGCTGGGAAACATAAAAAAAAGAAAGCGAAAGGTTCCAAGTGAAGAAAAAAAAAAATGAAAGGATATGTTTCAGCAGTGCAGATGTTTGCTAATAAATTACTGCCAGGTCTCAAAAAAGCTGACCAATCTTGACTCTGTGAAGCAGCTTGAGCGAAGCTTCCGCCCTGTTGCTCTGCAGCCAAAACACGTTTACCACTAACAATGCAGGAGTTCACGCAGACCGACCTTCTGTCAGTTCATGGTAGTAAGCATTTATTTTAAATTTAATCCAGGCTCACTAACTGGCTATAAGTGTACAACACAAATGCAATAACGGCTCTAAAACGCTCCATAAACGACTCAGAGTGAAGAGCACAACGCTGATTGGTCTGCTTGGTAAAGGAGACCTAGTTGTAGCAAACATATTCTGATACAGGCACTGCAGTACAATGACCGAATTATGAATATTACAGTCTTATACCGTCTTGTTAATTTTTTAAATATATTTTGATGAAATAAAGAGAAAACTCAGCAAAACCTCAGCACTGAGATGCACAAATATTTTTTCAGACTTGACAAATGCTCAAAGATAATCCTTTAGAGCTGGAAGCAACATGACAGTGTTGATATAAACTTAAGAGGTAGAAGAACGTACTGTTTTTGTGTTTGTTAACAGAACGATCTGAAAACTATCTGAATTACAGGAGGTTTTGTGAGGAGTTGGAGCATTTTACAAGGGAGAACTAATAACATTCTTGTATACATAAATGTAATATTTAATATATTTCTTTGGCCTTAGAGGTAGGACCATTCTTGTTAAAAAAAAAAATAATAAAAAAAACCCAACAAAAAAAACCCAACATATATATATATATATATATATATATATATATATATATATATATAATTTTCAATTTTGCCGTGTCCTACCTCTGGTAAGTGTTTTCTTTTGGCAAATGATGCTGTACTTAAACACAGCAAGCAACACCATAAACTACAAACGAGCAATAAATACCAAGTTTATTTAAATCGTTTTTAGTTTGACTATTAGTAAAAACTCACATGTGTGCAAGAAAAAAAAACAAAACAAAAAAAAAAAAAACAACTAAGTTTGACAATACATGTTGAAGATGCCAACCTGGAATCTTTATAAAAAAAATAAAAAATAAATAAATACATTAAAAAAATGAACTATGACTATGAACATTTTTCGATGCCATTTTGTCATTTTGAAGTTAAATGCATTGAATTAAATCAAATATTGAGAACAAAAGACGAGATAAAGGCATCAGCTGGTCCAAGCCGTCACTAAGTTTAATTGTTTACACAGGGAGGCCCTCTACATCTACCTTATTATACTTTCACTACAAATTCATCATTGAAAAATCTAAATGCATTTTAAAAGGTTTGGAACCATGATATAATCCCATACAAAAAAATAAAATTACTACATTAGAGTTGATAAATGATAGTTGATAGAATTAAGATTCATAATTTCAATAATGAACACTTGCACCTCACAAATGATCAGTTATTGAATATTTTGCTTGCAACATCAAATAAAAACAAAACTAAAAACTCATATTTTAATTACACTTTCTTTAAAAATGTGGAAACTGGACCAGCCTTAAATGTGGTGAAAAGACAGGAAGATGACAATGCAGAAAGCACTGGGACAGCATGACTGTACTGACCCAGAAGCCTCCTGGAGTGGGAACCTTTCTGAAAAATATTCTAAGATAGCTCCTTCCCTTCCCCGATCGCCCTGACATCCTAGAGTTAATGAGAAACCTCCAATGGGATTTACCTTGTGTTGTTGCTGCTGTCCTGCGCTTGTAAGAGGAAATGAAGGGGCTATGGATCTGACATGATGAAGATAAGAGGTTAACAGGCCTAAAACGAGAGCCTGGTATATCCTTCATCAATTCCACATGTTTAGAGTGGGAGTGGTGAGGCGCAGAGGAGAGGGATTTTTATTTTGTATAATTCTGATTCTGCCTCCATGAGTATTCCGGTCCTAACCCTGCTAATCTTAGAAATGCATGTGAACAAAAGACAAAGACAAAGATATACACACACACACACACTCATTCATACATACATACATACATACATACATACATACGCTGGGCAGAATGACAGCTCAGCGAGGTTGCGTGCGAGGGGCCCAAGCTGGTGTTGTGTGGTCTGCGTGTATGCAAGTATGTGGAAGGATCTGCAAAGAGGTCTGGCCAGTGCACATGTGTGTATATGCGTGTGTGTGTGTGTGTGTGTGTGTGTGTGTGTGTGTGTGTGTGTGTGTGTGTGTGTGTGTGTGGTCTGGGTGTGTGGTCTCTGGCGCGGGCCTGGGGAGAGCCTGCTGACGGCTGGGATGAGAAAAGAGCCGCTGTGTTTACTTTACTCTGGGGGCTGTGCATGGACACGGGAACACTGCCCAGACCCTTCTCTGTAACACACACACACACACACACACACACACACACACACACACACACACACACACACACACACACACACACACACACACACACACACACACACACACACACACACACACGATGGACCAAACACACAAAAAGTAAGGGGACTCTTGCACACGGCTCATGTTATGCATCACTGCAAATACCCTGCAAACAAAGTAATAGCATATATAACTTCATATGTGCACAAGCCTAACTGTGAATGATTGACTTAATGAGGAAAACAAAAGCTTTCTGAATCTCCAACTGGGAACATATGAGACAGACAGCATTTTCTGTAAGAGGGATACAAATACAATCCTCTAGGGGGCATTAGAAGATTTCCTCAAGATGATACACCAATTTCTTCCAAACATGTGTCAAGCCCTCATGTCAAATTTATGGGTCAAATTTATTCACCGACAACAGAGGAACCAGATCTAGCCTCTTTTCTCCTGCTCCATTCTCTCTAAATAATGATGCTGTTAGCCTGATTCTGGTACAAGGGCTAAAAAGACAGGTTTATTTTGCTTGGAAACTGACTGAAAAACACCAGAGTTGGCTCCGGTTTTTGTGGTAACTGTGGAGCTCTGAAGTCTGGGATCCTCTCACTGCGCTGCTAACAAGTCATCCCCCTTCTTTAGCATTGTATTGGAGGACATTAAACTGAAGGACAAATGTTTCTTTAAATCTGTAAACAAATGATTCTCGCATGGAACAGTTTCATTTAACACACCTCTTCAGAGGAAAAGAATGGTGTGTGTCACATGACAGCAACAGTTTTAAGTAAGAAACTTGAAAAATGCCAGGAAAGAACTGACTTGACACAGAGACTCCACAGTTTATTTTCATCGTCTTTTTTCAAAAACTCTTTTACGATGGTGACTATTATCATTATTGACTATTAATTGATTATTATTAGATTATAGATTCATCCATACAGCCTATTATAAATTACATTTAACAGAGGAACATTTTCTGCATCTACATAACTTTTCACTTGATCCTGCTACTAAAAATAAAGTAAAATCAGGAACAAAACACATACAGTGTATGTAATCATAATGCTGACAAATTCTGGAAGACACATGCCCACGGAGAAACGCATATGAAAATACTAGAGGTTCAATCCTTGGCTGAGAATGCATTAAAATGTCTAGCAGTTTCCATTCAAGCTATGCTCCCACAAAGGGGATGCAAACTGTTTGTACACAAGACATGTGGCACTAGTGCTATTTAATATGTAAATATGGAAACTGAAATCAGTATTCTAACCAATGTATGTCAACACCTTGATTGGAATACAGTCTGGTTTAGAAGAAGGTCAATAATTAGATTAAACAACATCTTGAGATGCATCGATTGGCAGGCCAGGGACTGGAATTTGCCCATTTTCGGTGACCAGCCAGACCGGTGACAGGCCAGTCACCCTCACTTTTATACCACTTCTATTCTGGTTCATTTTGCACCATATTTATGTTGGCACGTTCAATGTGAGAAAATTGCGTACACCCTGAGCAGATGGTAACGTGGACAATTTTTTTTTTACTGTGAACAGCAGACTTAAAAATTGTTGGTCAGACAATCTATGTCACCCCACAGGTTTTCTGAAGTTTAAAGTCTTGTTTTTCTTGTAATGTGAAGAGCCATATTGTAAATGGGCAAACAGGCATGGAAGCCAACAGGAATGAGCCTCCTTATGTCAATCAGAGTAAGCTGTGGGTCCCAGCTTCTTCAGCCCATCCACATTGAAGAGCTTCTGGCGAACGTTTATAGCAGAATATTCCATTTCCCCTATTGCTTGGTGGTGAAATCAGAGACAGCTGCTGTATTTAGGTGAGGCTGGGTGTCTGGCGAGTGCAAACCTTTCATGACATGACCATGGTGATGAGAAAGTGGTGATGGCTAGCCATTGGCTAAGCAGACTACCAATTGGATTGTGGAAAAAGCACAGACTGTATATAACAATGGACGAAGCATTCAGTCACGTGACCCACTGGTTTCTAAAGACGGTTTTGAAGCCCGCTTTCCTTCGTACGGAGCGCAGCCATGTTACTCAGCAAGTCGACAGGAACATGCCTACTGCATGTCAGTAGGCAGTGAGCTTTGCTCCCAGCTGCTTGAGGGAAATCCTGCCAAAATATCTGCAGAGCTGCCGTCAGACGTTTCCAGCGGGACTTACTGTTTAACATGCTGACTGAACGGCGAAATCAGAAATGGCTGTTGCGTTTAGCTGATGCTGGGTTTGTAGAAGCAGCTGGTTGCTCCGCTGAGCGCAACAGCATGTCGTTTACGGATGAGGACATGACAGCTACCCATTAGCTGAGCCAACTGTCAAATCAATCATATTAGAAATAAAAATTTTTATAATATATTACAAAAACTTTTATATAAACTCTCCTGGTGTAGTACAAGAAATTTTGTATCCCCCTCAGAGTTGAAATGAATGTGAAATCAAACGATTGAGACCAAAACGTTTTTTTTTTTTTTTTTAACCAGGCTGTAAATAAGTTTATTTCTGTTTTAAATTTGCACATTTTAACATGAGAGTCAACGGAGAGCAACTCGCTTTTGGAGCCAGCCTCTATCGATCAGTCAGAACTGCAACGAAACTTAGCTCCGCATCACCGTCAATGCAGAAGTAAGATGGTTGGTGCTTGAGGGGAAAAAAAGAAAAAAAAGAGTACCTGGAGAAAACCCATACGAAGAAAAGAACATGCAATCAAACACACCAAGAACCCTACCAGGAGTCGAGCCAGGGACTCTATTGCCGTGAGGCAACAGTGCTCTCCACCAAGCCACCATGCTGCCTTTTCAATACTAAAGTAACTGTAAATAGTTTTTTGATGCTCTGCCCATATTTACGTCTGAGAGATTCTGCCTCTCTCAGAAGATACAACGAATGATTTTGCAAGCAGATGCAAGCATTGCTCTCCCTATTTTGTCACATAGATGCATGCACTAAAGGCATGCACTTAAGAAAGTTGTTCCGATACAACTAATAAAGCAACCAAACTAAAGAAAACTTCCAACAGAATATTTTTACTTTAAATGAATAATGTCCTCTCATTGGATGTGTTCATTTGCATAAAGTTGGATCTAGCTCAATTTTTACACGCTTTACTAGATGCGCTTCCCTCCCAAGATGCTTTCCAGGACTGTTGACCACATCTCCGCAATTCCATTGAAAATGAAGGGCATCTGTGTGATTTGTCATGCACACTGGATACCAGCTGTAAGATGCACCTACTTGCTACAAATTCAAACCTTTTGATGACCAGGTCCAAAATTCTTTGAGAAATGTTGCTACAATCAAATTCACAAGAGATTTTTTTTATTCATGAAATGGCAAAATGACACCCTTTCAGCATCTGAAAATGTTTTTTTTTCCTATTGTGAATAATATATGGGTCTATCAGCATTGCTAATCATGGTAACACAGTCATTGATTACTTGCACTGGTACGAGCTGCACAATTGCCTGAATGTGTCACTTTTTCTCCTTATTTCCACTCATTGTAAACAGAATAAACAGGTATTTGGTCTATGTATTGGTGGTTGAACAAAGGCAGCGAAACTGTCACTTCTGGCTTTAATGATAGTGTTTCCTCTGCCTTTGACTGACTAACTTATCCTTAATATTTATTGCTAAACACTTGAAATAACGTTTGGAAGCAGGTCAGCCTGCCTGCCTATAAAGTCTTATGGCATACCAAGGAACCATGACATGACGGGGGCTTAAAAACATAACCAGCAACCCCACCCTGATCTTAATTTTAACTTTAAACTTGAGGATTTGAAGTTAAAATTGCCTCCGCACAGACATGGTAATCTATGTGTATTAGCTGACGCATCATATTGACACACAAATTCACATCACGGCACATGACTGTCATGAATAAGGCGTTCATACCTTGGATCATTGGAACCTCTGAGTTAAAAAAGTGACTCACATATGGCAATGATTGGCATAAATGTGTGTCTACGTGTGTGTGTAAGAGACTGTGATGGGTTTAGTAGGCACAAAGGGTCCCATTTAAACAGCTCATCACCCTCAATTCATCCCCCTCCAAACACCATGCACACACACTCAGTAATGCCTTTTCACTCCTTGCTCCCCAACATTACACAAACACCAGGTTCCATCAAAGACCCCCCCCACCACCATCACCACCACCACCAAACTCCTCTGAATGCACAGAGCCTGCCAAACATCACCCAGCTTGAGATGACTGGTTTGATCACACAGGCAGGATAGAGCTTTAAACAATCATCCTCAGTGTTCACTCTCACTCGGGTCCACATTCCTCTAAAATGTGAAGAGGGTAATGTACCTGATAGCAAAAAATTAACCATAATATGTTTCAACTGTCTCACATTTCAAATAAAAGGCTCATGCTATCATGTACTGTGCAGACAGGAACTGTTTGAAAACTTTAGCTTTGACCGCTGACCCTTGATTCTTCAACAATGAGTCAGCATGTCCTCAGCAACCAACCAGTCTCAGCAACTCATGGAGACTCTCTGGTGACGGATGAGGACAGACTGATCAGATGTGTGCCTCTGGCTCACTGTCCCATCATCCTCATCGTGTCTGCCCACAGGCTTTGTTATGTTTAGAGCGATTTGTTTGTTTGTCAGTCTCAAGTGCTTTACAGAGTTTTGCTTAATGAAGTGAAGTCCTCAATTTCCCATATAAAAATCTTGTACCAATAAACAGAAATATGAAGAATAGGCCTGCAACTGCAAGAAAATGTTTTTAGAGGATTAAGCGGATGGAGACAGGCGGCTCTGCCCAGTGACATGGCAAAACGGAGCAATCTGAGCATTTATGAGCCAGGCTATATAACGCTGCTGCTCCAGCTGCGTTATGTATCAAAAAAAAATTCACAAGCGTGAGAAACATCCAAAGTCTTATGAGATAAATGATATATATAAACACTGTTGTTTATTCAACAAATATATACGTTTGAAATAACAATCAATTAATGATAAATATTCACAATATCAATCATTTTAATTGCTTTCTGATATGTATTGGGCTGGAAATAATCTGACTGTCACTTTTCTACAGATTAATTTTTTTTGATCGACAAAATTAAAGACATATACTTATTTTGAATGATCAAGTTTCTCAATGTTTACCGAGTCATCATGGAAGCCTCAAAACTGAACAGTCTAAAAATGTTTAAACTTTTAAATGCATTATTATCACCACACAGCAAGATAAAAATCAAGAAAGATGTATGTTGGAAAAATGTATTTAAATCCTAAAAAAAAAATGAACAGATGGAAACTGAATTTTGACTGTTTACACTTCATTAAAACTTGTCAGTGAATGATGTTTCAGTGAGTCTGACTATTGCTGGGATCTTAAATAGTGATGAGTCCTTCTACGTTTGTTATGCTGTGCTCCACTTTCCCAGCCTACAACCCCTCTGTTTGTCTGTCTAGACCTCACTAAGTCACAAAACCTACAGTGTAAATCCCAGTGGCTCAACAACCCTTTGAGCACGAAGGATGCTACCAGGTGGGGCAGATATACACGGCAGGGGTAAGAAAGAACGGCTGCTTCACAATTAAGCTTGACCCCCGTCACTCGATTCACCCCGAGGTCTGTACAGCAGCATCACTGAGAAAAGTCTCAAACAGCAAAACCTACCACATTCCACCAAAACAAACATGCAGGGCCACCCAAATTTTTCAATTAGAGCCCCGGTAGGGGACAGGAAATGGATCAATGCAGCCTTGCCCCCGTGGCCTCCCCTTCCTCACCTTCACCTCACTGAGCAGTGCTGACTTTGGGGAAGCAAAGGAGAAGGTGATACACAGAACTTCAAGTGTGGCCTTGTTATTATGGCTATCAACACAAAACACGGAGAATGTTTTTCTGGAATATCACAAGGACCTGCTTCCAGCTTCTCCATCAGCTGTGCTCATTCACTTACTTATACAATCAATCAGTTAAAAAAAAACACATAAGATGCTGTTTTCCTTGCAAAGAAAAAATATTCAAGGAGCGATAATTCCAAATATGACTAATGAGAGTTACAGATATTAGACAGCCTTCATTCTGAAAACGCTAGACTGAGCCAGGAAAGAGAAAATCCTTTATAAAATAATATAGCTGTAAGTAATGCCTTTATATTTACGTATATGAGAATATAACTATTTGAAAGCCTGCTGTGATGTCAGGATGCTATCTTGGTCTCTGACTAACATAGACTTAAGCAACATTCATCAAATTGCATGTCTCAAGTTTAAACAGTCTGGTGTCACATTCACCTTAAATGGAGTGAAACTTAATATATTGGTCTGTTGATTTTTACTCCCCAAGTCCAAAAACATGCATGTTAGGTTGATTGATGTTTCTAAATTGCCCGTAGGGGTGAGTGTGAGCATGCATGGTTGTTTGTCTTGTATGTGGCCCTGTGCTGGACTGGCATCCTGTTCATGATGTACCTCTGCCCCTTAAACAGCTTTGAATTAACACCAGCCAACATTCAGACTCATTTGTGGGGGTACTTCAGAGCATCAGGCCTCGTCTTCCTTCTGAGGCTGACTTACTGCTCCTGTCTCTTTATTCCTAATTCTAGATACAAACTGCGCACAGAGCTGCAGGACTGTAGTTTAGATCAGGATCCAGCCCTTACGGGACCAGTTCGTACAAGCTGCATTTAAATGAGGACTCAACAGTTAATCAAATTCAAATTGAAATAGTAATTTCAAAAAAACAACTAGGAAACTTCAAGGGCTGCAATATGTAGCACGTCTATTGAAGGATAAAATACTGCTTCCCCAGTGTTACAAACTTAAAATGTCATCCTTACGCTACAGTCGCATCCTCCAAAAACAAGTACGGGTCTACTAGTGATGTGTTTTTACTGCCAAGTGAATAAAACAGACCAAAACTCTGAGCTGCTTACAATAGCAGCATCATAAGAAAAAATGTGTCTTCGGAGCACTTAGAGACAATCAACTTAACTAGCCACATCTTGGATAAAGACATGCTGTCTATCAACACAATCACTAAATAAGGTTAAAACACATTTTCAGAACTCCTGAGAGAAGATAATTCCCTGGTGCATGTATTCTAGCCTACTAGCCTTTCCAGAACATCTTACAGAATGGATGTAAAAAGCTGAAAATGGAGCTAAAAAAAAAAAAAAAAGGTGAAGCTTTATACTGCAACAACTTATTTGTGGTCAACTTAAGGACAACTTAACCAAACCTGTGACACTTGGTGCATTTCGACGTACTTTCCATTACTGCATTGACCACAGGGGTCAATGCAGTAATGTTTTTACTTGTGTTAGGAATCTAAAGCAGAGTGCGTATTGAATTTATGGGATGCAGCACTGATTTGAGTTACTGCACCATGTGGTCACAATAGGCTAAACACTCTGCTGTGTGTCAGACCCAACTAATCTCACTTATCTAATCATAGTAGGTGGGCTAGTGAGTTGTAAACTGTGCTTTCTTCACATTACACATTCAGATAGACCACCTTACAGGTATATGACATTATAAAGGTGATGCTCACTGATTTATCATACATTAGCCCACATTTTCTAGATTTCTCAACAGTACTATCAATAAAGTAACCAGGAGCTGTAGCTCAGGAAAGCATTAAGAATAAATTCATGAAACTTGTCAGCATTTCAGATGCAACCCTAACCTGAGGTATAAACTGCCAGTTCAGATATGTCTTCATCTGCTTCGTCGCTTGCTTTACTTTTTTAACTGAAGCTTCACATTTACAATGAAATATGGATATTAAACATACAAATTCACAATAGGTCGAGTATTTGTGTAACAACACTCAGCTTTTACAAAGGTTGAAAGTCCCTGAGCCAAACTTGAATGTTGGCCCTGGTCCTTTGGTGGTCAAAACCCATACTCACAATCAAGCTGCTTAATGAAACACAAAGGTAATTAATTAACACCAGGTCAATTACAAAACATTTATGAGTCCAAGTACAAGAAATATTTATAAATATAACTGACCTTTTATGTACAATATTTTCCTTTTACTGTATGGAGATTAATGGGAATATTTTTTACGATTAGAGTTTCATAATGTACTCTTGCTGTAATATTGCTGTTTCAAAAGAGTGTTGTTTTTTATTATTATTATTATTATTATTATTATTATTTAGATATTGAATATTTGTGCTGAATGCCATCTTTTGAATAAGCAGTTTGTAAACACAATATCTGGCTTATAACGTACATTCTGGGGACAACTTGCTGGTAAATAAAGTTAAATGTGATGCTTTGACCATCACTAACCGGTTAACCGACGTATGAACAAATGACATAAGACTCGTTTCAAAGAGATAATTAAAAAACGCACGAGGAAAATTGTAGTCATGTCTACATACGAGAGAATCATAACAAAGATCACCTTGCCGAATTCACCACAGGACTTTCGTGGTTTGTTGGTGGCTCGTGAGAAGTAAAAATCTCGGACTCTGAAGTCCAGACAACCGGATCAACAAACTTCATCAAATGTCATCGACGTTGGGTTCCGCTAATTACGCTGCTTTTAAAATCAATATAAAAAAAGAACCAGCCTCACTGCCGTTTCTACAGACGTAGGTTATCACAGACAAGTTACGGTACACGGTAAAACATGCGAAAGCAGATTATTCGAGATTTAAAAGACGATGTCGACACCTTTGTTGACAAATTGACAGCTAACTTTTGCGTAGGCTAGCATTCGCGTCCCATTCAAATCGTTATAACAGGAAGGTAAAACGTGACTGTCACTTTCGTTAGTCAAAAACATACGAACCACTTGTGTTTCTAGCGCTCTGACACAATTATCTTCACGTTGCCGTGAATGTTTTAGCAGATAATATAGGAAAAAAGAACTTACCGTCCTCAGCTGCTTTCCTGCACCGACCGTTTCCTGTCAGCTGCGACTACTTCCGGTCCACGCCTTCAAAAATAAAACAAATAAAATGACATATTTCTGACACGGATGAATACATTTTCAGGTAAACAAAGTCGCTGATTAAATTACTAACGTTATTGACTTTGTAAATATGCACATAATTTGCACATTTGTCACGTTTAATTTACACAAACTAATACACCGTAAAAAAACCCCCACAACAGCATAGAATATTGTATTTTACACGTTTTCTGCCTATCCATCTGCCTATTTTTCATCAGTGTTCGACTTTATCTTTGACAGAAGTTGGAATGCCATTTTTATTTCATGTCATCTGCATTCGTTGCTGACATCAACAATTTATATACTTTTACTGTGTTATAATACTTTTATGTGTTATACTTTTTATGTTTTATAATCAACATCAAGATTGTTGTAATAGAGTGGATGGACTTTTTGCAGCAAGAAAAGCAACCTGCGTGCTCCACTGAAAGGGGATGTGCTGTGTGAGAATCATGGAGCCCAGTGGGAGAACTGTGCTTTCCTCGTCTCTCTTTTCACGGTGCATCACTGAGGTATTTCCACTTGTTCTGGGAAAGGCGCAGCATCATTAGAAACGCAACAGAGACCACCCAGGAACACACTACAACACTGATACCATTACATTTATCTCACCAAATTGTGCAGGGCAGAAAGAATTTCTGTGATAAGGCAAGGCCCAATCCCCAAGGAAACCATATTGTCCAATTACACAGGGTAATCTGATAATTGAGGGATCAAACTGTGACCTGGGAGTTTGCACAGATGCTGATGTGACACAGAGGCTGTTTGTCTACATAAACACCTATTTACATCAATGATGATGGAAGATTTTCATCTCAGTCTCAGGGGTACGACCTTTGCCACTGAATAAGAAAGTCAGGGGGCACATCACATTTACCATTTGGTGAACCAACAATTACTGCAGCATTACATGTATCTCAAATGTTTCATGTTGTCACCCTTGTAGAATAATGGTCTAAGTCACGTTCCTTTGAGGTTTTTAAAAAATAACAAAGAAACAAAAAAATCGGAACCACATCATTTCTGGATTCGCTTTTTTGGTGTGTGTGTGTGTGTGTGTGTGTGTGTGTGTGTGTGTGTGTGTGTGTGTGTGTGTGTGTGTGTTTAGAAAACCTTGAAAATTGAACTTTTAAGAGGGTGACGATATGTAAAAATAATGCATTAAAATTTGTTTTGCTAAATATCTCAGTATTTAGATTGTAAAGCATGAAGCAAACCCATTTATGAGTAAAAAGTATAGTCTTTAAGAAATAAACGTTCAGAAAGATGAGATAAAATGATATAAATGTTGGGTAGGAGCTGGTTAGCTCAAGTGAGCACGTAGTATGAACCAGTGGACCAGTGAGGCTTACACGGTCAAACGATACCTATAATAGAGTGACTACGTCTCTGCCTCTGATTCTGGTTCATCTACGAGAATAGCATCAATTTTCTTGTCTAAATCTTGTCAAAAGAGAAATAATTAGATATTCAAAAATATCCATCCTATCTTTTAAACAGCCATGTTCTCTGCCAACAATATCATCATTTAGCGGGGGAAAACAAGACTTGGTGTTCTTGATGTATTTTAAAAGAGCCCAGACTCTCTGAGCAGGTGTCCTCAGGGACATGGTCGGTGCCTTGATCCTTGCTGTGACCCCCGAACCCTGTCCAACCAACATCCCGTAATGGCACATGCTGCGCTGGCACCATTGCTCATCCCCGAATCCTATTGTTCATTGTTTGTCTTCTCCAGTTTTTTCCCATGGGCCCCTGGCCAGTGGGAGGAAAAGGTCACTGTAAATATTGCGCTGAAATCCTCCCTCCCTCCCATTGAGCTCCTGAAGATGGAACAGACGAGCAGTGGGTGAGCACTTCCTTCCTGTGCAGGGCATTTCAACTGTAACACATCAAACAAGAATGAATCCTTCAATGTCAAAGATCACTGCAGTGAGATCACATGCTCAGCGTTGACACTAGACAGGTCTCCGTCTTTTGCCATAAGCATTAGACAGAATGCTTATGGCAGTCAATGTTTTATTTTGCTCTATTTTTGCCAGAGCTGGCTTTCATTCAGTCTCTAACGCTCAAATGACCAATGACGTGTTTTAATGACACCTATACAAATCCAAACTCTGCCTCTATAACATGTCTCATAAAAAACGCAGAGTGACTTTAATGTTGCTGAAAAACCTCTGACCCAAGTGTGACTAATCTGTAGCCTGTAGCGCTGCTGTCAATATAAGACAAGAAGATTATAAATAAACCTCTGATATTTGGGTTTGTTTTGCTTTTGAGTGGTTCTTCATCTTCCGTAGCTCTCCTTTCCTGGAGAAGTCGGCTTCTCCAAGCAGATACTTTGGGCTCAGGAAATCCAGGCCTGCGCCAGGCTTAGCTTGAAAAAGCGTGGAGATGATCACGATGCAGGAGCGGGACTGCCGGCGAACAGAGAGCCCTTCAGTTTGAGTGCCGAGACCTCAGGGAAACCCAGAAGACCAATAATACCCGGTAGATGATTACTCCTCTAATCCCGTGTCACCAGTTTGATCCTCAGTAACCAGATCATCTGCTTTGGACCGAGCCGCCGTGACTCAGCAGGCGTCACACCAGCGAAGGCATCCTCACCACTGTACTTCCTTCACCGTTTCACAGAAGTGTCTTTGTAGAGTGTAATCTCACACATCCTTGTTCATTTCTTCTTTTCTTTTCTTTTTTTAAATGATGCGTGTTGTTAACTTTGTTTCTGGACTCCATGGTGGACTGCTTTTAAATGAGCACATAATGTATACTACGGTAATATTTATTCTCTTAGCCCCCACTATGTTTTTATTCATTTAATCTTACCTGCTCAACTATTTTAATGTGCAAGTAAAACAAGTCTAACTGGTAGACTGGTTTCAAAAATGAAAATACGAAAAACGATCTTTGCAGGGCAGGGATCTTTGTATTTGGGCCAATTAAGTCTTTGTTACATTGTGGACTGGTAATGATAAACACTGTTTGTTCAAAATTCACCAGAAGTACATCTAAACCATAAAAATGATGAAACGCAAGTGAGAAAATATGTTGGACTTAACCCTAAAGATGGGAGGGTTTCTTAAGTAAGGAGTGAGATTTTGAAGAAAATGCAGGGTCAGAGAGGGTACAAAAGGGGCATTTTCCCAAATATGTTCAGGCTTTTACCACCCAGGTTAACATAACATGTTCCTTGCCTTCTCATAACAACAGTCTTTCGGCCCTCCAGGCCAGACAACAGGCTACTGTGTCTCAGGAGGCGCAGTCCAGATCAGCTCTGAGCGCTGTGGAGAAACTCTGGGAAAAGTCTAGAAAGCTAAATGAAAAAAAAAAGAAAAAAAGAAAAAACACGTAATGTAGACCCAGAATTACTTCCCCTCATGCAGCCTGTTTTCCAGGAGGTTTCTGAAAACACGGCCTCAGATTTTATTGTTTTATGTTCATCCCTGTTTAGATGAGAAACACAACTTTGAGAGGAAACAGCTTTCATCCACAGGGGCGAGCTGAAGCCATCGAAGCGTGCCGCGGCGTGTGTTTGTCTGTGATGAGATGTGACAGGTCCGAGTTTGTTCGTAACTGTTTGTGTTTATAAACAGGTGGACCTGGTTAACACTGGGGGTCATTTGTTTGTTGGACGGGTTCATGCCAATCGCAATCAAGAGGAGAGCATAATAAAATCCTACAGTTGCTGGGCTGATGTCATACGCCCACGCTCTGTTTTCTGTTGTAATTGGTTCGATGTTTAAGCTTTCATGCTGGCATCATGAGAGCATATTTTCTTATCCTTAAGAAGACATTTCTTCTATATCACACAGTGTAAATCCAAATGCAAAATTATGCAATATTACTTGTAAAACCTGTTAGTGAATATGTCTTGTTTTAAAAATAAAAACCTAACCCAAAGATATTTCTTGTAAAATGCTGCGACTGGGTAAATGACAGTTTACAGAGTTTCATCTAATTGCATCATTTCCAACATAAAAGAAAGTAAATAATCTAACTGTATCTGGAAAAATGAGGATCATCCCATTGAAGGCTTTTGGGAGTAAATGTATGTGTCATGGATTAAAAATACTACATGACACAAACTTATTTAAAAAAAAAAAAAGTCATGTGAAAAGAAGAGATGGACTTAACTCTCATGAGCCCTCTGAGGCTGCACGTGGATTTTCTATCCACGTGTTTAACATTTAAAACACTCAGGAGGAACCAAAGGAATATCAGCGGTGCAGCACGTTGGTTCACAAACTTCGTATTTAAAAGAATACCTTCGTTCGCATTGTTGAATTGCGACAGAACAAATTCTGGCCTCCTTAAGTTGTGTTCTTAAGATTTGTGTGGCAAAAACGCTCCAAAACCAGCCAGTGCAGGCCAGAAGGGGGCGCCCGAGAACGTCATTCAGACCGCGGCTTCTCCGTGGAGAGCGTGTTTGTCCAGGACGCGAACAAAGGTGATCTGTGGATGAAAGGTGGACAACAGAAAAAGCGTTGCTGTGATGGAAATGACGGGGAACTGCAGGGGACGGCAGGATCACCAGCCTCCCTTTGCCCAGGCAACCGTTCGTCCCACATTATATTTTCTTTACACTAAACAAATACACGTGTCTCTGACTAAGATGAAGAGATGGGAAAAGTAGCAAATAACATGAAAACTTCAAATATTTTATTGTACGATTATTGATCTTTTACATTGAAACAGTCAGCTCACGTATTTAAGCTTTGTAAATGTGAACAAACTGTGGCCCAACATCACAGCAAAAAGTCATGGAGTAATGAGGAGATTCAAAGACTGAATGAAAAAAAAGTAAAAGAAAATTATCGAAATTATCGATCATAATATAAACAAACGGGATGAAAAAGAAAATCCTTTCAAATAAAAAGCCATTGTGAATAGTCACACGGCAAAAAAAAAAGAAAGAAAAAAAAGAAAGAAATAAGCCTAATATTCCTAAAGCATTTAAGCCAAATTTAAGCCAAAATGTCTTTGCTGATGGGGGAAGAAGCATTTTCTAGACTAGAACTTTTCAGACAAGCAAAATGTTGAAGCTACTAAACAAAAAGTAAAACAAATGTTCCTAAACAAAGCTAGCGTCTCTTTTTACTGTTTTAGAAAACCATTTTGAGTATGTTTTTAGTTAAGATTTGAACACTGATGTTGAGGAAGGAAATCGGATTCGGAAACTTCAGCAGCTGCTCATCCATTCAGTCACAAATATACTTCACAAAGATTTTACATCTAATTTTATTCAATAAGCAAACAATGCGATGATGCCAGCCGAGGTGAAATATGGTCACACGTGAATTTAACAAGATTGTGTTCACGTACTTTGCAACAATTATCTTTTTTTTCTTTCACTTCACACAGCAGTCAGAAATCAAGTTAGATGTTGTTAAATCAGAAGCTGTTGTACACAAAGAATCATTTCTGACTGTCCTGCTTGTACAACAGTCGGGCTTTTTTCAGTTATCAAGTGCAAAGTTTGTTTGTTTTGTCTAACATAGATACGACAGAAAATGACTGGACGGACGGACGGACGGACGGATTCAAGTGATGTTCTGAATACAATAAAAAACAAGTAAACAAGTAAAAACAAGTAAACTGATTGAAATATTAAAAACACTGCAGTGAAAGAAGTAGTCGTTGACACCAGACAGGCAGACAAAGTACAGGACATGAATATAATTTCAGTGTTGAAGCACAGTTGAAAAATGAGCTCATAAAGAGATTAAAGTTTTCAAAAAAAGCAGCAGCAACAAATGCAGTCGCAGCAGATCTCAGAAGAGTCCATGGAAATACGTCCAAGGTGTAATCAAAACAAACAGGGTTGTGACTTTCATGGAGGATAATTTTATACATTTGAGCACGAGTGTACACAAATACTGTACATGTGTACGTTATACGGTGCGTGTCGGGTGTGTTTAAGCAGAAAGGCTGTTTGTAGACAGCGAGGAAGCTGAACAGACTGCTCTTTGAAGTGAACAACAGGGTAATGCTATTATGAGCAGGTTATTATACCAACACAGACCATGTTACTACAACATCTTTCTGTGACTGTATGTGATGAATCATGCAGATTTGAGATAATATGTTTCGACGTTAATCCAGAGGCTATAAATTGTACCATTAATGTATCGGAGGCGGTGAGAGATTTCCTGTGTTAAGTGGATGAGGTACTGCTGCATACAGGAAGAGCAGTAGCATGTGTGCCGGTCGGTGGGGGTGGGGGGCACGAGGAGAGCTACAGGACTGTGTACGCTGGAAAAGGTGCAGCGTGCGCGCCAGTGCAAATTGAGGTCAGTTTCAGCCGAGAGACCTTTCAGCTTTGATCCTTCAGCTGAGCTGGATGAAAGACATCCTGCTTCCCTTGCCAAGAAGTACCGGGAGTCGAGCGGGGAGGTTTGTGTAAGTGCAGAGGGGGGACTTCAGTACCTGATGAATACGGCTCAATGCAGCACAAACTGTTTCCTCTATTACACAGGGATAATCTCTTTGTTTCATCTGTCTCGCCTCTCCTCTACTAAACTCTTGTCGTGTCCTCGCCCACACCATTCAGTGAGCCAACCCCCCTCTTTTCCTGCTAGTATAAATCCTGATGGGCTTTATCAGCCTCTTTGTATTTCATTTTATTATCTGCTCTTCCCTGACTCCCTATATTCCATTGCTTTCCTGTACAGTTCATTCAAAATCTGAACTTTGATCCTCCCACAACCTGCCAGATGCTGGTCGCAGGGCCTGAAGCGATCCCATGTTTGTGTGTGCGGCTCTTTGTGTCTTTTCACATGTGCAATCTGCTGCGAAAGCATCCATGTTCTGGTTAATCACAGCGAGAGCTTTATGTTGTTTAGACTTCTCCACGTCAACCAAACAGCTTTACTCAGTTTAACTTAATTTATCTAGAATACAAAACGACAATAAACATGTAACTTATTGAAATCTACCTTCACATAATCACAGTTTAAAATTCAATTCAGTTCTATTAAAGCAAAACCAGACATTTGCATGGAAACAATTGGCGATATAAGACAATATAGGAGTATTTTAGGTATTTTATTCAGTATTTGAATATATTTAATAAACACCGTCTTGCTCTAACAGTCCCTACTATCTGCAAAACACACCCTAAATAACTTTGTCTCTCAAAAGAAATGTGAATTGCTTTAAATTTCAACAAAGTTTTCAAATCATAATGTCAGACAGCGTCTTCAGTTGTCCTTTGGCTCATGTTTCTTGTGTTTCTCTATCCTGGCTTGTTGTCATAATTACTCCAGAAGGGCTACACAGAAAGCCGGAGATTCAGATTTATGCTTAAGTGATTAAATGGCTGAGTTAACAGTATTGTATCATGGTTTTCAAAGTCAGTATTTCAGTAACTAGGGCAGCACTCTAAGCTGCTCTTCCAGGACGACACCAAGGTGTGCCTGACCGCCAGAGAAATATAATCTCTCCTTTGTGTCCCAGGTCTGCGTCACGGCCTTCTCCTGGTTGGTCATACCCAAAACACCTCCCCAGGGAAGTGACCAGGCGGTATCCTAACCAGATGCCCAAATCCTCTTGACTGGCTCCTAAATATGTGGAAGAGCAGCAAAACAAGTCCAAGACCTCGCTCAAGGATGTCAACAGCACATCATCTGCAAAAAGCAGATGAAATCCTTACACGTCCAAAATGGACCACTGGTTCGCACGAGCTGTGCATTCGCGATTTGATTATCTTCCATTTGCTTCAAGGTGTGAAAAGCTGAACTTTCTCCAACTTCTGATGGAAGCAGCAATTCTACCTCCACTGCTGAGGATGCTTCCGACGGGTGTGTGTGAGTGGGAGCAAGAAATTCTGGCATATTCCTCAGCACAGCAAGAAGTCCTGCACTTCCATACTGTGCCTCACTTGTAAGTCACTTGGGTTAAAAAAACAACTAAATGACTAAATGTGATGTTATGGAAACTTTCTCCACTCCCCATTCCTCTGTTACTGGTCAACAACTTCACAGGGATCCTCCCAACTGACCATTGTTGGGCTCATGTCAGAGGGGGAATCTAACGGTATCCGGAGACGAGGTACGGAGTCCTACAGCCAATAATCTGACACTTAACCCCACTAAACAAAGGAAATAGCCCTTGACTTCAGGAAGAAATAATATTGGGACTCTCCACCTGTCCTCATCACTGGAGAAGGACTCCAGAGAGTAAAGTTCCTGGAAGTCCTGGGAGTCCTCTCCTAGTACCCTAACATCACCACAGTGGATGAAAGGGACCAGCAGCAACTCCACCTTTTCAGGGGGCTCAGGTGCTGCAGGTGGCATTCAGCTAGGCAATCATAGAAAGGGTTATGACATCTCTGTCATCTCTGTGTGGTGCCCAGGATCCACAGCTGCTGGCAAAAAGGCCCTGCAGGGAGTCATCAAATCAGTGAAAAACATCGGTAGCTTCCACCTCGAGAAACATCAGCAGAGCAGCAACCATGGTGAAAGAGCCCCCCCACCCTGGTTTTCACCACGTTGAACTTTTGCCATCTGGGAGGTGACGTTGGGCTGTTAAAACCAGAACCACTAGAAGCAGGACCCGCTTCTCCCCCACAGCCATCAGCACACTTGTATCAGCGGATTTGCATAATGTTCTGCTATGTATAAGCACTATATTGCACTATACACAATTTATTACGTACACATTAATTATATATATTCTAAATAACGATTTATATAGATATATATATAGTTTTATATATATGTATTAGATTTTTAGACAGTTTAATACTTTTATGGAGAACTTTATGCTTTATGGCCATTAACATGTCTTATATTTTTGTCAAAGAATTTTTGTTCAAAAGCCATTTTTCATTTTTACTTTTTGTCTTGCTTCCTTTCTACTCTGAGTTGAAATACTTCAAAGTACTTAAAAAAAGGCCGTTATGGAGCAATATGACAGGATGTAACTATGACTTCAAATACAAAAGGACTGAGGAACAAAGAGCAGTAATAGAGGACAACGTTCCTGTGTTTGACACTGGACAAGCAGATGCACAAATCCCCTGCATGTTCTTCATTTATTTGTTCTGGTCGGAGTGTGGTGAGTTAATGTGGAAACAAAGAAAACAATCATCTCGGGAAAGAGTTCAGGCAGTCGAAGTCAATTCATCATGGTGCTGAATGAGATGCACGGTAACAATTTAGGATAATGTGGGAGATGTGCGTGCTAGTGTAGAGGGCGATTTGAGAGGTGGGAGGATGCAAATGACGTCTGTGAAATAAAATGGAGCTCCAAACAAATCTTGAGAGATAATCTGTTCTGATGTGACATTATGGGAATAACTGAGTAGCTTAGCTGATCTGGCTCCCGTCCAACCCGAATCCTCTCACACTGTGTGTGGGAACAAAACAGAAACTTCTCGTCAGTAAACAGTGTGTCAGAAACAGAGCCCTTGAGTGGAGGCTGCACTCCTGTGATAACTTATGAAATGCCATTAGAGATGTGACACTACCTGCTGCAAAAAGCACAACTCCGCGAAGCAATGATGACTCAACAGACACATGAACGCAGAGGACTCGGTTATGACAAAGGTTTGGCATAAACAAGACACTATATGACTAACAAAAGCAAGTTTCTAGTGTGGATCTCAGCTGTGACTGACACCCAAATGCCAACATGCCCAGAAGAAGCAAACAGTCATCAGCTGACAGGTGACCCCTTTTACGCCCGTTCGAATCACCAGCTATGTTGCATAATGAGACAAGTCCAAACAAATGAGGATCTTTAAACTAATCTTCTCTGACAACCTTTCACAGAAAAACACCTTGCTCATTGAAGTGAGAAAAACATTTGTCTTTGCAACTTACTGCTGCTCAGCTAAGTCTGCAATTAATAACAATTATGCTGGTGTTAACAGGTGTTTGAGATGTTGAGTTTGGAAGTTCTTTATTTAGCTTAAGGAGTATTAAAGTCATTTATTCAAGTGATGCGAAAAAATACCCTCACAAAAAGATTTCACACTGAGGTTAAAGCATGCATGCAGTATGTCATGTGAAAACCACAGACACAGTTTCTGTTAGATGTATTTTGTTTCAAAGGTTGGCACCGTTTGTTCGCTGAGCATAGCAGCTGGTTTTGGGGGTGAAGGATCGGTGCAGCAGGCCTCCTTTTTCAAAAGGGGTGTACCTCTTTTGAAATCGGTTTTATAACTCTGTGTGATCCACTTCCGAGTCACAGCAACCACAGCGTGATGTGTAACTGGGACTGTCCAGATAACGATGTGGCGGTTGTGTTATTCCTGCCTGTGATGTCACAGAACGCTGCAGATCTGAATGGCACATTCCCATCTGGGTCTAAATCCCTGATGTGAATCGATGCAGCTCTGGGTCAGACTGGACTGTGTTTGCAGCAAAATGGCAGTTTATGTTTGCACTGGGAGCAGCGGCGCTACACCAAAACAACCTGCTATTTTTAGCCTCTGACAAGACTCAAGAATATCACGCCACTTAAGTGACAGTGTGGATCGGGTCCGTATAAACAAGCTGAGGTCATTTAACTTTGTAGTGTATATAAAAGGGCATAAAAAGAACCGTCCAGCATCAGTTTTGGTAGACTTCCGACTGAAAGACCTCAGGCCAGTCTCAGGCGCACCAGCTGTGCCCCATATCGGCCTTTTTCACTTCATAATGCCGTCACAACCTCTGAGAAGTGGAACGTAGCAGAGATTATTTACTAACTTAACTACGTACATGTACAAATGTCAGTCTTGGATTCTTTCTCCTTTCTTGCCCCTTTGTAGTCCATGTTGGAGGGACATATACGACTTTTTCCCGTGTGTGCAACTATCCAACACACTTGGTTTCCACTCATTTGCAAAACCCATAAAGAACTTATACTGTGTTCTAATATGGTTTTCTACTTTATATACACATTTATACAAGTGCGGCAGTATTGTCAGTCATTTAATCAATTCATCTATTGTCTTGACTCACAAACGTTTGGTGAGCGTTCAGTTTAGTTTGAGTCAACTTGTGGCCTTTTGTAGTAAAAGTAAACAAGTTCAATTGAATATAGTCCAATTCACTCCAAATGTAATCCAGTTACAAAGTCAATTATCGCCCACTTAAGACAAAACAAAGCCTAAAATAGCTAAATATAAGACTGTTTAATCCTGTTGTAATAACAACATTTAGGAAGATTATGCTTATATGGCAAATCACTCATTTACAGTCAATCTATAATTATGCCATTTCGCAGTAGATAAAACCACATTTGAAGCCCTGATGGTCCAACTGCAGCTTCTCTCTTCATCTACTTGCATCTGTTCTGGATTTCAGATTTATCCATTAGTGGATAAGATGTCTCAGTTGAGGGTTTCTCTTATTTTTGATGGACTAATATATTAGTTCAAACTCACCTGAAACTCTCATGTTTGTGAATTGTGAATAAAATATTTTTTTTACTGGATTCTGTTTTTATACACATTCCACACAGTTTCACATTTTTTTAAATTTTAAATCAAATTCTTTACAAGTCATTATAATATTATTTGCATTCATGTAAGGTCTATTGTCTAGTATCATAACAAGCAAGTTTAGTGAAGTAATAACATTTGGCTTTAAAAGAGTGAGATTTTTAACACTAAAAGAATTTGAGCACACCAAAGACTCTTGAGTGCAGCGTAAACGTAATGGTGTGCATTTATTTAGTCACTTGTAGGCATCAGTCAGCCTTTCAAAGTAGGCCACGCTGACAAATGGCTGCTCACTGTGGGAATATCTGCAGGATTCATCTGGAAGAAGCAGAATTTTCCAAACTCCATCCAGCATCCACATTTAATTATCTCCAGCATCCTCAGCCACCAACACACATGCACAGCAGGAAATGGATCAGGTAATGCATCTCACGAGCACAGAATATCATTATGGATTAATGATTTTTTTCCTTATCCGTTATTTGACTACAGGGAGCAGACGACGTGCACACCCCGAGACACTACGTGAAACACACACACACACACACACACACACGGGCTTCTTTTCAGTTATGATGGATGCGGTCCCACAGAGGTTTGTGTAACTGTAATTGTGTTTGGTTTTCACAAACAGACGCACAGTGACGCAGAGCTTGTTGCTGCTATGCACGAGAGTTTCTTAGATGTTTAACATCTGATCAAACCTGTTTTAGCTTATTATGAGGTGACAGTTGGATTGTTATCAGGCAGCCAAACAAAGGCAGGACTGAGTCATCCTGGCACCTTGGTTAGCTGCCCATTAAGCTGGCTTTAACACCCGTTATCAAGGCATGTTACATCTCAACGGTCTGCAAACCAATCACGGTGCTTTAGAGCTGCACACTCCTGGTAAAGATAAACGTTTTTTTCACTCTTTAGTGAAAATGAAGGGACATTACATTTGTTTTATTGTTGTGATTTTGAACATTTTCAGGGGTTGCAGTCAACGAAGAACCTCTCAGTCTGTCTCCTGATGTCACTGATGTCCAGTTTACAGCGAGTGGGGAGGATGCTTGTTGGGGATGTGCTGATGTAATGAAATGTTTTTTGACTAAAACAGTCGCTGATGTTTTTTAGCTTTTACTTAAAAATACTTACATTGTATCCAGCTGCACCAACATAAGCCACCAGCATCACATTTTCCCTCTAGATTTGGCTGTTGCTGTTGAAAGAGTCCAGTCCTCGAGGTCAGAAAATGATTAACAGTATTTGAGCTGTTGGTGCCATGATCTGAAGAGAGTACATTTATTTGACGCCACTTTTCCCTTTTGTGTTGTACTGAGGAATATGTCTTAAATCAACGGTGAAGTGTTCACTTTTCCAGCCAAAAGTGAAAGTCTCCCTTGGTCATGTAAATCTGTGTGTTCTGTTGCTTTGTTGTCCGCCGCTGCAGCAGACTGCAGCAGGCTGCAGCAGGCTGCAGCTTCATCTGTGTGGTCCTTCAGTCTTCTGCCATTAGTTTGTTTACAGAAGTTAAAGCTGTGAGCTGCTGAGTGCCGGAGGCCAGCATTCCAATACAATGGCTCATACAAGCATGCACAGGCACACTCTGCCATGCCGTTGTCTCTCAATACGATATGTGCAAACCCGCAGCACTGAGCGGCACGCCAAAACAACACCTCCTTTTGAGTTTCTCCGTTGCAATGATCTTCATCGTGCATAGTTCCTCTTTAGCGGGCTCTTCTCGTCATGCCTCCGTGGTACAGTAAAATTTAGTCTTTCACTTTGAATGTAATCCCCACAATCAAATCTGGTTACAGCCTGGCTATGACCTCGCATGGGTCATGTTGTCCTCTGAACTGCAGGTGATAACTGTTGCATGTTGTAATGAGCCGTTACACATACATTTGAATGTACAGGTGAGATGTCTCTGGCTGATAGTACGTGTCTGACACTAGTAATAGTGGGCTTGTGTGTATCATACACAAATGAGCAATCAGCGGCTCGCTGCAGCCAACTGTCACGTAAAGGTTCGCCTTGGAGCAGGTTGATTCTCACAGGGAATGAGACCTGCAGGTGATTGATGAGATGACACAGGGGTGCAATTACTTACGAGGCTACTTCAAACTGTTTTAGTCTGAGCAAAGCATACAAATATGCAGACATCCCACAAAAACGTTGCTTCTAAATGAGTGGCACCTCATGCGAAAAGTGAAATCTCCGTCCGCTACACCTTTCAATGTACCTGCCATTCAAGTGCAAAGGAAGGAATGTAAATTGCTTTTAAGCGCCCATGGAAACAGAGACATAATAAAACAGTAGTAATTAGTCAGGGTCAAAGGTGTTTCAAAGTATGCAGGCTGTATTGAAAAGACTGCTTCAGCTGCCCCTGGAAGAAAATGGCTGTCAATTCGAGGGTGATAAGAGTATTATCTCTCTGGCTTCGCCTGAAGATTTTAGAAGATAAACCTTTGTGCCACGTATCAGTGCAGGTGCTCCTTATGTTGACTCGAGGCCGCGGTCTTGAATGGTAACACAGCTGAGTCGCCAATGGCCTTGCTATATCTTGTTTAAACAGTTCTGATTGCTGATAGGAGGCTTGTTCACACTTAGAAACAAGAAGCAACCCAGCTCCAAAGATTATCTCCTGTTTTTCCTTCAAACCTGGGTCACACTTAGAGGACGTCCTGCCTGCTGTAAATCATGGACTGACCTTGTTAAATCTGGGGACATATGTGTAATACACGCAGCCTTCAACGGTATATTGTTTTACAAACTTTGATGGTGCCATATGCAAAGCAGTTATTTTTCTATCGTCACTTTGTTCTCAAGAGCAGTTGACCACATTGCATCAATGTTTTAATCTTCGCTTGGTCGCCATAAAGCTGTCATCTCATTTATGTTAATGCAAGTGCTTAGTCAGTCGCACAAAGCACAAAGTTGGACTGCGTGCAGACACACCCAGCGCTAATGGCTCCAAACGCATTTGGCTTCAGGTATTGTCGAATTCCCAGCGAGCTGGCGGCGGCCCAGGTCCCGAAACACAGAGCCTGACCTCAGTTTACAGTCGCAGCCGACAGAACCGCAGAGTACGAGCTGTTCCCAACCAGCCGCCGGCTTTCTGTTTCATTTACAGTAGAAATAATAATCACAAGAATTAAAAAGAAAATCAGGTGAAAATGAAATGTTGAAAGGTGTTAAATAAAGGAACAAGAAAGTCATTTTGAAGATTGGGTGAGCTGCTTTTAACGTAGATCAGAACAATGTGTTGTTCTTTTAGAAACACTTTACTCTGGATTCACCCGACTCTGATCATTCAGTGTAAATGATGATCCAGGACACGGTATCTTAACTGTAAATATATTCATTTGGGATTCAGGGATTTCTAATTTTCTCCTAAAACGTGACTTTCTGTCAGACGGGCTCTAATACCTCAATTAACTGTAAAGTAAACACAAAAGAACAAAGGACGACAACAGGAGCAGATGTTTTATTTTTTATTGTTTTCTGCACTGTCTCAGTCTGTGTACAGTTTCTGCAGATTTCCATTATTATTTTTACTTCCTGTTCCTATTTCTCTTTATTTGTTTTCGTGCTGCTGACTTGAACGTTTTACACACATTTCCTTCACACGTGTGCCGTCTGTGCACTTATAAATAGTTTCATATCCCAGGTATAAGGGCAGTGTGGTGCTTGGCTCTGCTGTCTCATTCTGTGGTTGAAAACATGTTTCGTGCATCTCTGATGTGTTTACACTAACTGCTTATTGATAAGCGCTATCGCTCCTTCTATGAGACAGATTATATGAACATTTCTTATTTCCCTGAGACTTTGTCTAAATTACTTCACACTTGTGGCAACAAAACGTCTGAGATTTCATGTATTTCTGCTATAAAAGTCACATTTTGAGACTGAACTCCAATACAACCCGTAAATGAATTAAAAATCACAATACCCGTTGTTGAAGGGGTGCTTTGTTAATGGCTGTACAGAAGTTATTTTATAACCGATTGTGAAATTGAAAACGATGCTGAGTGGCAGCTGCACAGCTCTTTTCTAAAACACCTTCATCTTCATCTGAAACTGTATGCCTGATGTTCCACAGACCTGTACAATACAAGTACATGTGTAAATCTACTGTTAAAGACCTATTCTGGGTCTCTGAAAAGCGCCCAGAGACGGTTTGTTTAGATGTCATATAAACAAAGTTGAACTGAATTTAATTGAAGTGAATCTCGACCTAACCACAATAAGAACACCTTTGATGTTTGTGATTTTGAGGATATGAGTTGTCCTTGAAACCCTCACAGGTTTTAGCCAGTCAGAAACTGAAGCTACCTGATAAAGATGACTGCAGGACAGTCAAACTGCTGGTTAATCATAACCCTCAGGAGAGTAAGTATTCTCTCACATTCATCTAATTCAAATTCAGTTTATTACCGTGTATGAACAGCATTGATCGTAACTGTCACCGTTGCGTTGGCAACAGTAACCAACCGTTTCATCCCAACCCACCAATGATCTACGTATTACTTTCATAACAATTTTAATTGTTTTAACCCAATGAGGTTTATTTCTAAGTTGCTCTATTTATAACACTTTCATACACATGCTGAGGAAACAGGAACGTAAAATGTGAAAGTACAATTTGCCAACTGCCACTCTTTACTGTTTTATTTTTGTTTAGGAGCTGATTTTTGAGGGGTACTGATATTTTACTGTAGGAATACTTTTAGAAATAATGCACCAGAGTTAAAGAAAAGGCCTCAGGTGAACATGTGACTGTTTTCACTGAACATGGTTCGGTGTGGAAAGCAACATGTCTTCATGACTGACACCTGAAGCAGAGATCTCCGCATTTATGATGGTAATCTGAGGAGGATGAACATGATCCTGGCTGACCAGTCTGATGACTCCTCACTGGTTCCTGAGGGACAACATTCTTAATGGCTCATTTTCATTTATGTAAGTTGTTGTGTTGGCAATATAACAATGTGGATGACATCCTCCCATCTCCTGTGGGATGTTCCTTATGTAATGTGAACAATTTATATAACCTTGTGCACAATATGACATGTAAGAGACACCTCCGAAGCCACTCAGAAGCTGGATTGTGTAACTGTCATGTTCCCAGCAGCGGCCTTTGCTTGAGACATTTCTGCTGACGGTGTCTGTGTCTGTGTATTGTGTAACTGCCTGGTGTCCTGAGGGCTCCACCTGTGAAATAGATGCAGCTATTTTTGCCTCTTTCTCTACAAACCAACAAAGGTTGAGTTACAGGAAAAAACAATCTATCTTTTTGGGTGCAAGAATGAGATTGTGAGTCCACTCTGACACAGTACATCACATCCAGATGCAGAGTCTCCCTGAAATATAAGTCGCTGAAAAATGGGATTGTCTGTTGGTTTCAAACGGGTGATGAACGCGTGTCGGTGTCCTAAGTCGGTGTCCTAAGTCGGTGTCTTATCTGCCTCCCATTTGAATAAACCGCATGAGCAAACCTCACTGGGTAATTTACATGGGGTCAATGCGCGATCAGTGGACAATCTCAGGCTTGTGGAAGTTCATGATGGGATGTGCTGTCTTATGAACACTGGAGGGAGGGGAAGAGGGGAGCTAGATCTCAATGTTTTGTTGATGTTTTGTTTTTAAATTTAACGCATCTGAAATCATCCAGAAATCCCTTACCACCCCCTTTAAAAATGTGACATGAAAAACTGTGAAAAACAGTGAAAAACAACACTGATGGAAAGATCTGTTAATGCAAAACATGGTCCAAGAGGCAAAACCCGCGTGTGAGTCATCCAAGTCTGGCCAGCAAGGTCCTCCAGTGGAAACGACTGACCAGCTCTCAAAGAGAAATC